>PVIH01016808.1:0-44221 GCA_004025045.1 Sigmodon hispidus
GATTGGGTTATTCAAGGTTTTGGGCTCTAGATTCTTGAGCTCTTTATATATCTTAGAGATCAGTCCTCTATCACTTGTAGGGTTGGTGAAAATCTTTTCCCATTCTGTAGGCTGTTGTTTTGTCCTATTGACAGTGTCCTTGGCTTTGCAGAAGCTTCCTAGCTTCAGGAGATCCCACTTATTGATTGTTGGTCTTAGTATTTGGCAAAAATTTTAAATCACTGAAGAAAGAAATTGAAGAGGATATCAGAAAATGGAAAGCTCTCCAATGTTCCAGGATAGGTAGGATCAACATAGTAAAAATGGCAATTCTACCAAAGGCAATCTACAGATTCAATGCACTGTCCATCAAAATCCCAACACAATATTTTTTGGACCTTGAACGAACAATACTCAATTTCATTTGGAATAACAGGAAAGCCAGGTTTGCCAAAACAATGTTACTCAACAAAAGAACCTCAGGAGGTATCACCAAACCTGACTTCAAGCTATACTATAGAGCTACAGTAATAAAAACAGCCTGGTACTGGCATCAAAACAGACTTGTGGACCAATGGAATAGAACTGAGGATCTAGACATTAATCCAAAAACCTATGAACACCTGATCTTTGACAAAGAGGCCCAAAACATTCAATGGAAAAAAGATAGTATATATAAAAATTGGTGTTGGCATAGCTGGATGGAAGTGTGTAGAAAAATGCAAATAGATCTGAGCCTGTCACCCTGCACAAAACTCAAATCCTAGTGGATCAAAGATCTCAACTTAAACCCAGCTTCTTTGAACTTGATAGAAAAGAAAGTGGGAAATACATTTCTAGAAATTGGCACAGGTGACCACTTCCTAAATGTTTACTAATTCTTAACCTCATATGCAAAATATAGTATTGGAAATTCTCATTTTTCTTTTGTTATTATTACTATGGTTGACTTAATCTCAACCTTAAAATTTTTTTCTGAATAAATGTACTTTTAAAAAATATCTTCCATATATCTTTCATACAAGTAGCCATAGTTGCTTGTTTATTTCAGGGCTTTCATGAGGAGAAAATAAAGCGTTTTTTAAACTTCTATAGACTCTCTCTTTTGTTGTCTCTTGGTGGTTAATGTATTTCTTTCAGCAAATAATACAAACACAAAAATAAATGGTCCTTTTAGCTCATAATTGTCACCTCCCAGGGTTGCTATTGGTGACTAATGGGGAATTTTTTCCTCTAAGAGAGGTCTAAATTGGTTCTATTATCTAATAAAAGTCAAATGCTTTATTAAATATCCCTAGAAATGACAAATAGACCAGTAGGACCTGTGAGTAGTTAAAGATACAACTGTGTCTGTCTCTTATGGAACACATTCCTTTAAAGGAAAATTTTCAAATTAAGTATCTAAAAAAAGATAAAATCTCACAAGTAGATAAGCATTAGAAAATACTACAAATGAATGTTTTATTTTCTTAAGTATAGATACCTTGAAATAGACATGTTTTGTTAATATCTGTTTATTTTTATTAATATTCTCAATTCTGTCTATGAATTTTCTTTTGTTGAATATATGCATCAATTTTTCAGTAAAATATTTGTAAATACATACTTTAGGTTATCAGGGTTTGCCAAGTGCCAAGCCCTGTGTTGACACACAAAACAACAAGATGTTCTGACCTTTAAGAGGAGGAAACAGAACTTCATGGAGACCTGGAAGATCTTCACTTTACAGTGTGGACTAAAACAGCTTGGCTGACAAATTGCTAGTTAACCTCAGATTATACTTTTTGCTAGTATATGACTTTTAATGGAATGATTGTTTTTGATCACTTTCTGAGCAATTTAAAAAGAAGAAACATTTATCTTGGAGAATTGCTCTTAAAACTCATTGAGATTATTTTGTGCGTATTAGTTGTGTAAATCTGAGTATGTATGTGATGTACTTTGGTCATACCATCTTATCATCAATCCTTATTTATCTGCTTCTTCCCACTCACTAATAAGCTACCCCTTCCAAATTAACCCATTTTTTTTATAACTTTTCTTTTCGTCTAGATTCCACATATAAACTTTATATTTGTCTTTCTGAGATCAGTTTGTTTTGCTTAACATGATCTCCCATGCCAACAATTTCTCTCAAATGACATAGTTTTCCATTTTATATTTAAGTAGTACTTTATTATGTATACTTACCGCATTGCCTTTTTATTTTGTAAGAAAAGCATTTTATTTTTTTCTCATATACTGCAACTTGATAGCAGCTTACCCTCTCTTCTCTCCTCAAATCCCTCCTCCACCTCTTCCCCCTCCAATATTTACTCTTCCTTTATTTTCCTTCATAAAGTGGTAGGCCTTCCAGAGATACCAAACAAACATGTAGTATTTTAAGTTACAATATGACTGGGTACATCTCCTTATATTAAGACGAGACAGGAAAACCAATTAATTTCCATCTTTTCTCTAACCACTTCCTATTAACATCCAGTATCTATTACAATGAACTGTGAAAATATCAGGAGTGGGTGTGTATCATTTGGGCCACATCCCCAGGCAAAATGTCATGTACCTCTAATGCTTTGTCTAGACACTGTTCAAATTGATTTAAAATGTGATGTTGTGTGCTAAACAGAGATGAAATTATTTGTCAACTACATTTAGTAGTTTTTTTTTTCTTTTAGAAAAGCAGAGTTCGCATAGATTAATGTTTCATTTTGTTTCTACCATCAGTTTTAACCCTGGGTTTTTCTTTCCAGAAGATAGTCATGTTTGTTTGATAACCACAGATTCCTAAGCTCTATTACTAAGCTTAGAAAAGCAATATTGGGACAGTGAGACCCTGGGGCTACCTGCCGCCTGCCGGGGGGAGGGGGAGGATGGGGAGTTGTGGAGAAGAGAGAGTGACCCCATGTGTTGGGACAGGGAAAGAACCCTGAACAAGGACATACCAAATGGGAAAAAAGGGTCCCAAAAGCAAGCGAAAGTGCCAGGGATAGCCCTTGTTTCAACTGTTAGAAAAACTCCAAAACACCAAGATATACAACCATAACTTATATTCAGAACAGGTATGTCAGACCCTGTCAGGTGTCCTAATTGTTGGTTTGGTTTCTGTGAAACCCTGTTGAGTCCAGGTTATTTGAGTCTTTGCATTTTCTTGTGGTATTCTTCACTTCTCTGGCTCCTACAATTCTATCTCCTCCTGTTCTGTAGGATTGTCAGACCTTTACCTAATGTTTTCCTATGTGCCTCTGCATCCTTTCCCATCAGTTGATGCATAAAGTATTACTGATGATGATTATGGTAGTAGGCTCTGGTCTATGAGTATAGCTGAGTATTACTAGAATTCATTTTATTGACTTTTCTTTCTCTCTCTTTTTTTGAAGAGTTTTTCTTTTATACATATATGAGTATACATGGATAAAAATATGACTTTATTCATAATTAAAAAAAGAAGGTCTTTCTGTATTTTTTTCTCGTAATCTTTTGGTTTATCTTAGGTCTCTGACTTTCCAGACTCTGATGTCCAGCCCTCCAGATAGTGTCAGGTATTGGGCTCCCTCTTCTGTCATGAGTCTCAAGATGGACCAGTCACTGGTTAGATACTTCCACAATTTCTGCTCTGCCTTTACCCCAGAACAACCAGCATGTGGAAGATATTATAATAAAAGGTTTCTGGATGAGTTGGTATCTTAATGCCTCCACTGAAAGACGTGTCTGGATATAGAGGATGGCTTGTTCAGGCTCGATATCCACTTGCAGTCTTACCTAGGGTTACTCTTGTGGATCTATGGAATATATCATTCCCCTAAGTTTCTACCTTATCCCCAAAATCACCCCTAATTTCAGTCATCTTTCCCAGTACTTTCTTTCTCTTAATCCCTTCATATTACTTAGTCTCTCTAGGTTTGTGGATTGTAGCATGACTGATTATACTTTACATTACAACTAATATCCACTTATAAATGAGTTCATATGATGTTTGTCTTTCTTGGTTTGGGTTACCTTACTCAGGAGGATGGTTTTCTAATTCTATCCATTTACCTGCAAATTTAATGATGTCATTGTTTTAACAGCTACATAATAATGATGAATGGACAGATGAAAAAACCTGCTATGAACATAGTTGAGCAGTTGTCCTTGTGGTAGGATGGAGTGTCCTTTGTGTAAATGTCCAAGAGCTGTATAGCTTGGTCTTGAGCAAGGTAGATTCCCAATTTTCTTTGAACCCACAATATTTATTTCTAAAGTGTCTGTACAAGTTTGTACTACCACATTCATTACAAATATTTCTTTTGTGCTTCTTCCTCATCTCTCTCTGTCTCTTTTTTCTTTATTTATATATTTTTTCTGTTTTTATTAAAGTAGTATAAAAAATCAGGATTACATAAGGTATTTTTATACATTCTGAGTGTTGGTTGAAGATTCTCTTCATCTCTTCTCCCCTACTTTCATGTCCCACACTCACTCAAATGCTCCTACACCTACCATTCTCTTTATTCTCTTTCATCTTAACACACTTCTACTATCATCACCTGTACCCCTTCCTCTTGGCTTTTTCATCCCTCTCTCTTTGGCTGATTAATAATGCCTTATTTTCTATGTATAGTCAGTGTGTATATATACATATATATGAAGCTAATGTACTAACTGAGAAAGATCATATGGTGCCTCTATTACTGTGACTGGGTTACCTGCCTCCAAACAGTATTTTCCAGTTCTATTATTTTATCTGAAAAGTTCATGACTGTACTTTTTATAGCTGAAAGAATTTTCTTTGTGAAAATATATGACATGTGCCATATTATTTTACTATTTGATGAACTTTTAGGAAGATTATATTCCCTTTCATTTTGAAAAGGGACTTGAAAACATGTATGTTAATTTCCTTGCTTCAGGATATAGGAACCTCTCATATATGTCCAGGAACAGTACATTTGGGTCATAGCTGATGTCTGTTTTTATAATGTTAGGAAAATTTATTTTTACACATGTATCAACAATGAACAGAGGATTCTCTTTCATCATATGCTTGGGAAAATTTTTTTGGCATTTTTATCTTGACGATCATTTTTTTTACACCACATTTTCCTTACCCATTCATTTACTGATAAGTACCTAGGCTGATTTTATTTTTTGATTTTTGTTTTTATAATTTTACAATATATTTTTATTATTAATACAATTCATTTAACATACTCTCCACTGTTCCCCCCTTTCTCCTTCTCCTCTCCCCTCTCATACATACCCCTACTCCACCCCTCCATTATTTTGATTTTTCAAAACAGGGTTTCTCCATGTAACAGTCCTGGAGCTTACTATGTAGACCAGGCTGGTTTCAAACTCACTATGATCTACTTGCCTCTGTCTCCCAAACTCTGAGATCAAAGGTAAGCTATATTAGATATTTTTATAGCTGCTGAAAAAAAAATGTCTAAGGACACAATTTAGACAGAAGATTTAGTTAGCTTACTGTTTACCAAAGCTGTAGCCTTGACTCTTTGATCACAGGTAGAACATCTTGGAAGTGGGAATATCTATGCCTGTGTCTACAAGAGTTTTTTCCTACCTTTGCTGCTGATATTTATAAGGCTTCAAATAATATGTTAACGTCTTTGATAAACTTGAGTTTGCCTTGGTACAGGCTGTGGGATACAGATCTATGAAGCGCAGCTTCCATGAATTATCATTCATCCTGGGGTGGACTCTTGAGTAATGTAGCTGCTCAAGAGTCTTTCATATTCCTGCGAAGAACCCTCACACGTGCTTCTGTAAGTCAGAATAAACTCTTTTGTCTGTCAAAAAAAAAGAATATTTTGCCAAGTATTGATATCCAGTCTTCCCAGTATCACATGTTAAAGACTTTGGCTTTCCTCAAATGGTATTATTAGGCACATTTCTCAGCAATTATATTACTTTAGCTATTCAAATTTTCTATTCTGTTACACTGATATGCATGTTAATTTTATTCCAATGCTTTTGTTATCATGTTTTTGTTATATAGCGTGAAATAAAGTATAGTGACACCACCAACCTCATTTATACAGTTATTTACTTTCTAGGATTATTTTTCTTATCTAAAGACTGTTTTGATGTCATACAAGTTTCTAAGAATCTTTTTGTTTATTCACTTACATGAAGAATTTTGTTAGAGTTTAGATAAGGATTTCATTAAATCTTCAGATTACTCCAATTAACACAGTGTTAATTCCTTTAGTTTCTGTGTTTGGGAGTTCATTCTACTCTTTCATGTCTTCTTCAATTTATCCCTTGAGTGTTTTAAAGTTTTTAATGTAGAAGGCTTTTTTATTATTTGGTTTGGGTTTATTTAAAGGTATTTGCATACATATTTATTCATGAGTATGTAAAATTGTGTGCATATCTGAGTGTGCATATGTAATTGTATATTATGTGTGTTCTGTGTATATCTCTGAGTGTCTGTATGTGTTGAGTATGCAGTGCATTATCTATATTTTCTTGGGCATTTTGTCATTTTTGTGTAGTATGGCTGTTATACTGTTTTGTTTTCTTATGAATAGTCATTATTTAAACAGAAATATCAAATATCATTGCAATATTGATACTCATTAATATGATGACAAAGGATAGTTGATGTTTTTATGTAATTATTACCATTTGTATAACAACATATCATATCTTAAACTGAAAGTTTGCAAGACATTGCACTTTAAGAGAACATCACAAAATGTATTTGTAGTGATTGATCAATTAAGTGCAAATATGAATCATATTCCTTCCTAGATGCTCCCAGGAGTCTTTCTACAAATGAAGGGCAGCAGCATTTAATTGTATTTTAAAGCCTGTGTAGGAGAAACTTCCCAAGAAGAGACAATGATGACAGAAAAATGTGCAAAGTAGTGCTTCTGATGATGTTTCATACAATATTCTCATCTATCAAAACTCATTAAGCTGCTTATGTGAAATAAACATTTGTAGGGCATGGTTGGCCTTTGTGCAACTTGCTGGAACATTGCATCATGTTCCCCAGATGGTAATTAGGTGCTGAGTAGTGACCTATCCGATGTGATCCCTGATTATGCTAATTTGGCACTCCTTACCACCTATCACCAGCTATATGCTAATGAGGCATTACTTTGGACCTATCACCAGCTATATGCTAATGAGGCATTACTTTGGGGGCCAATCATATAGCTACACGCATCCCAGCTTCCCTATATAAGCAGGCTGCATTTCAGGCACGGGGGTCTTTCTTCCACCATTGTACCTCAACTGAGCTGTACTTCAATAAAGTGTGATCTGAGAAGAATTGTGTATGTGGTGACTCGTCATTCTATAGGCCAGAAAGTGGATCGCCACAAGTGGTGCCAAAACCCAGGAATCTTCGTGCCCTTCAAGGAAGACTGATTCAGAACTTGACACATGGAGTGGACTGTCACTGAGTAGTCCGCCCAGATATGTGGGTGTTCCTGGGAGGTCTAGAGCCTGAGATCTTTGCTGCAGTATTTTTTCATCCTAATTGTCCTGATTTTTCTTGCCTGCTTGTGGCTGCAGTGCCACCAACCCGGCAAGGAGTGCCTTCCCTGGCTGTGAGATAAATCAAAAGTGTGTCCAATCTAATAAGCCTCTCGTAGATCAGAGCAAAACATGGGGAACAAATTGTCTACTGACTCCACGACTGAGTTCCATGAACCTATTCAGGGTATATTGAGTAGCTGAGGGCTAAAGCTTTCCCGCAGAGCCATAAGCCGGTTGCTGGAAAATATTAAAAGCAGTGCTCCGTGGTTCAGGGTGTCAGGCAGTTTGACTATTCCATCGTGGGAAAAACTTGGCAGGGATCTAGAGAAATGCAACACTGAGGGAACACTTTCCCGAGGCACCCTTCCACTATGGTGTATGATCTATTATTGCCTAAAGAATGGGAAATATGAGAACATTATTCAGCAAGGACATAAAGCTCTCAGTATATGCCAGGATAGCGCATCAGAAAATGGAGGCGCAGGGACTACAAAAGATAGGCCTAAGAAAAAAAGGAAGGAAAAGAAAAATTCAGAACCAGTGCCAGGACTGTACCCAGTCCCAGATGAATTTAAAGATTTATATATATCTCAAGATGAGCTAGACCCTGAGTAGGAGGAAGATCTAGAGGAGGTGGCTTCAGCCTATGAGCGAGAATGCTACGATCCCCTGCCGCTCGGCGGATCACAGCCTTTCAATCCCGCAAAGGCTAGAGCTACTGCTCCCCCTCCTTTAGGGAACAAGTTGGGATGCATATTCATCCCCCAGGAAGTGTGGTCTGGGGTGACCACAGCCTTCCCTGTGTTTGAGGATCCAGCCACACATGGCCAATATTATGAAGTAATTGACCATAAGATTATTAAAGACCTTGCAGAGGCAGCAAAAAGAGATGGTGTAGCTGCCAACTATACCATCATGTTGGTGCAGCGCCTTACGCGCAATGCCTTAACACCCACTGATTGGCAAGACATTGCCAGAGCCTGCTTAACTATGGGGCAATATTTAGACTGGAAGTCAATTGTGACTGATCTGGCACATAGTCAGGCCTGGGGGAACGCTGCCAATGGGCAGCCCGCATGGAGTGCAGATATGCTGTTAGGGCAAGGACAATGAGTAAATAATCAGACAACATATCCTGTGGAAGTTTATAATCAAATAAACACCATCAATATGAGGGCTTGGCGAGCCCTCCCCAATAAGGGGGAGGTCTCAGGGAATCTAACCAGAATAATACAGGGCAGCACTGAACCATTTTCTGACTTTGTAGCTCAGATGATGGATGGAGCGGGGTGAATTTTTGGTGATGTGGAAACCGCACTGCCACTAGTAAAACAATTAGTTTATGAGCAGTGTACAAAAGAGTGCCATAGGGCTATCATCTCACACAAAGGAAAGTACCTAGAATATTGGATGAAAATGTGCTGAGAAATTGGAGGACCTTTGTTCAAATGCGGGACTCGCCGCTGCTGTGATGGCTGCCTCTAGAGGTAATAAAGGTTCTAACAGTAATGGGGTGTGTTTTTGGTGCGGCAAGCCCGGGCATATTAAAAGACAGTGCCGATAGGCTGCCTCCATAACAAGGACAAAAATCACCTCAAGAAGTGAAAACTCCAGGGACATTTCCACGATGTAAAAAGAGTAAACACTGGGCCAACGAATGTAGGTCTGTTAAGGACATTAATGGGCAACCTATTCAACCTGCTGCCCACATAGTTAATCCAAAAAATGGGGTAGCGGTCTCTTGGTCCCAGGGCCCGAAAATATTTGGGGCCCACGAGGAAGTGAATTTCCAACCACTCAGGCCCCACGACGAGCCACGTCAGGCTCCGCAGGGCTGGACCTCCGTGCTACCTCCAGAATGGTGTTAACAACAGGCATGGGAATACAACCCTTAGACACAGACATGCAAGGGCTGCTCCCAAAAGGGACAGTTGGGCTAGTGTTAGGCTGCTCCTCTTCCACCTTACGGGGACTCATTGTTATGCCTGGAGTTATTGACCCAGATTATACTGGAGTCATCAAAGTAATACGTCAATCCCCTTGAGGGATAATTACTATAACCCCTGGTGATCGCATTGCAGAATTATTAATCTTACCCTCTTTCCATGACAGTTACCCTGCATGCTCAGAAAAACAGGGATCCAATGGTTTTGGATCCCCCAGAATTGATTTGGCTTTTCTGTCACTATCTTTTAATGACCGCCCTATGCTTGATCTTATAATAGAAGGGAGAAAATTTCAAGGATTGGTAGATACTGGAGCAGACAGAAGTATAATTACAATTAGAGATTGGCCACGATCACGGCCACTTCAAACATCTTCACAGACCTTGCAAGGTTTAGGTTACGCAGATGCCCATAGAATTAGCTCTAAGGAATTGACATGGAAAACAGAGGACCAAAAGGGGAAGTTTCAGCCTTTTGTAGTTGAAGGACTGACAATCAATCTATGGGGCAGGGATATCCAGAGTCAAATGAATCTTAAGCTTACTAATGATTATTCTGACACAGAAAAAAGTATCATGATTAGATCAAGGTTTGTTCGTAGCAAAAGGTTAGGGAGTAAATTACAAGGCATTACCGCACCAATAGAGGCTCAAGGAAATGCCAATCAGCAAAGCTTGTGTTTTTCACAGGGGCTACTGAGCCTATGATTCCTATCTCATGGATGACCACTGCACCTGTATGGGTACCTCAGTGGCCTCTGTCCAAAGAAAAATTGGAAGCAGACTCTGTTGGTTCATGAACAGTTACAGCTGGGGCACTTAGAGCCCTCGCAGTCTCCCTGGAATACTCCCATATTTGTTATCAGAAAGAAATCAGAAAAATGGTGCTTACTTCACGATCTGCATGCCATAAATCAACAAATGCAAGTCATGGGACTCATTCAGATGGGTCTACCAGCTGTAACAGCTATTCCAAAGAACTGTTTTGTTGTAGCGGTAGATATTAAAGATTGTTTCTTTTCCATTCCCCTAAATAGTCAGGATAAGGAAAGATTTGCTTTTACTTTAACCTCTATTAATCATAAACAGCCCGATAAGCGCTATCAGTGGATTGTTCTTCCTCAAGGTATGGCCAATAGCCCTACAATGTGTCAACTTCATGTAGATAGAGCTTTACAGCCAGTAAGAGATAAGTTTCCCCATGTTAGACTAAAGGATGGTCATTCTTTTCCTGGGTATTGATTAATGAGGCAAGGGCCAGTGCGGATGTTTCTGCTCTTGTGAACTTGCAAGGATCCTTGGGTAAGGTTTATAATGTGTCAGGTGTGTTGAAGTCAGGTAATGTAACAAGGATGAAATTGAAATTAACATCTTATAACAATGAGGTTAGCAATTACACAGGGTCAGCAGCTTTGGTATGTTTGAAGTCACCTTTTATGTTTCTCTTGATTAACTCTAGCAAAGCCTGCACCATTTCAGGCAGTTGTTGGTTGGCAAAGTGTTGGAATGGATCAGTGGTGACTACAGCAGTAGTTGTTAGAATGCCTACCTTTGTCCTCATGCCTGTGGAAGCTGACCCAGAGCAGTTCCCTGTGATGAGTCTGTTACGACATAAGAGGGACTTCGGCATTATGGCCGCTATCATGGCTGCCACTGCCATTTCAGCAACTGCAGCAGTTACTGCAGGTGTAGCCATGGCTAGCCAAGTCAAGTGTGCCCAGGAAATTAATGATATTGTAGCTCTAACTTCGCAAATTTTAGAGGACCAAGCACAGTTTAATTCCCATTTGCTGAGTGGCATCCTTGCCACCAACAAAAGAGTAAACTTACTAGAAGAGGTTATTGAAGATGTATATGGCCTAGTACAAGCCTTACAGAAATTAAGGCATGTTTGTGTTACCCCTCTTGTTGTTTCAGATGCTTTGAATGAAAGTCAAAGAATTGGAGAATTTTTAAGTGGGAATTGGTCTATGGAGGCTGAAAAGATGATCCTTAAGCAAAAGTTACAGATCGCACGTTTGACTGCTACAAGACTAGAGCCTGTTACACTGGGGGACTTTACTTCTTGGCTCACTTCTGCCCTTTCCTTTTTCAAGGAGTGGGTGGGAGTGGGAATCTTTGCAGTCTGCTGTTTATTTGGGGTTGTTTTTCGCCTCTGGCTGGTTTGCCATACTCGCATCAGAGCGCTTTGTGAAAAGATCCTACTCACTCAGACACTCTTGGCTGTTGATGCAGGGCACTCCCCCACAGCCTGGCTCTCTGCCCTTAGTGACTTATAATGATTGCCCTTGCACAGAGAGGCTTTAGCTGCCATTGCACCTCTATAGGGAGTCATTCTCTGAGACGGCCTTTGCACCCTGCTGCCCTCACTTGCCTTGCACGCAGGAAGGCGTCTCAGGGATCCTGGCAGCAGGAAACAGCCTTTGAGTGGTGGGCACATCATGAGGTGAACACCTGTATGGGCTATATCCTGTCTGTGCCATTAGAAAACCAAAAAGGGGCAGATGTAGGGTGTGGTTGACCCTTGCAAAACTTGCTGGAACATTGCATCATGTTCCCCAGATGCTAATTAGGTGCTGAGTAGTGACCTATCTGATGTGATCCCTGATTATGCTAATTTGGCACTCCTTGCCACCTATCACCAGCTATATGCTAATGAGGCATTACTTTGGGGGCCAATCATATAGCTACATGCGTCCCAGCTTCCCTATATAAGCAGGCTGCATTTCAGGCCTGGGGTCTTTCTTCCACCATTCTACCTCAACTGAGCTGTACTCCAATAAAGTGTGATTCGAGAAGAATCGTGCATGTGGTGTCTCGTCATTCTGCACGCCAGAAAGCAGCTCGCCACATACATTTATATCACAAAAAATAATAATCTATGTCCGCTTTCTTTTTCCTTCCTGTAAAGAAAAAAAAGCAAAGTAGATGGACACAATTGATAATATATAGTTCATTTTTAAACCTTTGTATATCTCCTTCAATCTGTGTCAGAACAGTAAAGGTCCTGTGAGCAGGCATTGTGAAGAATTGGATTTTCAACAGTTCAATAATCATTTTCATCACTTTATTAAAGACATAATAATTATCTTCTGTTTAATGCCTGTCCTCTAATATCAAGCTATGTAGCTGACCTCATAAGCACCATTCTCTAATTGTATGCTGAATCAGTAAATTTGGTTTGAATTTAAATCTCCTCTACTTGGGATCATTAAGTGAAAGCCAGTTAACTATTGTCATGAGAAGTCTAAACACAGTTAATTTCTGATATACAAGCTAAGTAGGGTATTTATATTCAGTTGGTGTTTGTTTTAACGTTCTATCACTTCTATATGAAACTTGTGTGGCCAAAGTCCCTTAAGAACTAAACAACATTGATTATTTTTTTTCTCTTACAAAAGCAATAGCAGCTATATAACTTCAACTTTTGTGGAGAAATATTTATATGCAAGAAATACTGCTTATGTCTATTTCAAAACATGTTTCCCAGTCCATTAGCTGTATATTTAAATATACTCTGCATTATGTTCTTCTACTTATTGACCTCTCACTAAAGCAGTTTGTGATCTGTAAAATAGTCATGCCAATTAAATACGATTATAAAATCTAATAAAAGCAAATTTTCAAGGGAAGCTTTTCATTTTTTAAAAACCTATGAAATTAGTTTTATTAGACTAATACATTTATTTATTATATATTATATATATTATATATATAAACTATTTATAATCTAGGTCAAATATAAATAACAAAGAAATTATGAAAAAATATGATTTATTGAAACATATATTAACTGAAGAGAATCCAAACTTTTCTGTTTTCTAGGTGTTTACTATTTATTCACAGACTCCATACTCATTAAGTGTCATCTCCTCCTCTCCTGGCATCAAGAGAACTTCAGTATTTTAAAAATCATTTAGGATATCTCTTTAGCTACAACACTGTCAAAAAAGAAAAGCAAATGGTCATCTGAATTGAAGAATTTTTTATGGTTATTGTATTTGAAATGTTTGTTCATATGTGAAGTTATCTTTATATTTATGTAAAATCTTAATGGTAACCATTAGTGACATTCAAACCACTAAGAGAATAACTGAGCAATGTGTGATGGGGCAGGTATGTAATCCCAGAAGTCAAAAGTGAAAGACTGAGTATTCCAGACCTGACTAGGCTATGCGTTGAGTTCCAGACCACCCTGAGATACAGAGAAGACCCTTCTCCATAAAAAGAAGTCAGGAAAGTGGCAGAGAAAAGAAGGGGAAGAAATTCATAGTATGAACCAATATTTTTACTTTCTACAGCTGATAAACATCTTCAGCAATGTAACAGAATACAAGATTAACTAGGAAATCAGTAGCCCTCCTATATACTAAATATAAAAGGGCTGAAAAGGAAATAAGGGAGACATTACCTTTTATAATAGCTACAAATAGCATTAAATACCTTGGTGTGAATATAACTAAAAAAGTAACAAATCTGTTTGAGAAAAACTTTGAAGCACTGAAGACAAAAACTGAAGAGGATATCAGAAAATGGAAAGACTTCCCATGTTCCTGGAGGGCTAGGATCAACATAGTGAAAATGGTAATCTTATCAAAAGCAATCTACAATTCAATGCAATGCCCATCAAAATCCTAACACAATTTTTTACAGATCTTGAAAGAACAATGCTCAATTTCATTTGGAATAACAGGAAAGTCAGGATTGCCAAAATAATTTTGCTCAACAACAGAACCTCAGGAGGCATCACCTTCCCCAACTTCAAATTATACTATAGAGTTACAATACTAAAAACAGCTTGGGACTGGCATAAAACAGAATTGTGGGTCAATGGAATTGAATCAAAGACCCCAACATTAAATCACACACCTATGAATACCTGCTTTTTCACAAAGAGTCCAAAAATAATTAATGGAAAAAAGATAGTATGTTCAACAAATGGTGTTGGCATAACTAGATGGTAGTATGAAAATAGATCCAAACCTGTCACCATGCACAAACTCAAATCCAAGTGGACTTCAACATAAACCCAGCTACACTGAACTTGACGGAAAAGAAAGTGGGAAATATCCCCCAACACATTGGCACAGATGACCACTTCCTAAATATAACACAAGTAGCACAGACACTAAGAACAACAATCAATAATTGGGACCTCCTGAAACTGAGAAGCTTCTGTAAGACCAAGGACACAGCCAATAAGACAAAACAACATCCTACAGAATAGAAAAAGATTTTTTTACCAACCCTTCAAGTGACAAAAGATTGATTTCTAAAATATATAAGAAACTCAAGAAACTAGACCCCAAAACCCTAATTAAAAAATGGGGTTCAGAACTAAAAAGGGAATTGTGAGCAGATGAATTACAAATGACTGAAAGGCACTTGAAAAAGTGCTCAACATCTTCAGCCATCAGAGAAATGCAAATCAAAACACCTTTGAGATTCCACCTTACACTTGCCAGAATGGCTAAGATTAAAAACACATATAACAGTCTATGCTGGGGAGGATGCTGAGTGAGAGGAACACCCCTCCTTTGTTGGTAGGTGTGTAAACTTGTTCAGCTACTCTGGAATGTAGTATGGTGGTTTTTCAGAAAACTCAGAATCAATCTCCCCAAGGATATAGCAATATCACTTTTAGGCATATACCCTAAAGACACACATTTGTACCCCAAAAGCCTTAGCTCGACTATGTTCATAGCAGCATTATTAGTAATAACAAGAACCTGGAAACAACTTAATTGCCCCTCAACTGAAGAATGGATTAACAAGTTGTGGTACATCTACACAATGGAGTACTACTCAGCAGTAAGAAAAGGGGATATCCTAAAATTTGCAGGCAAATGGATGGATTTGTAAAATATTCTCCTGAGCCTGGTTTCACAATTACAGAAGAAAAGCAGGGGATATGCTCACTCACTAGTGGACTTCAATAAAAATTTCATTTTATATCAGAGCTAAAGACTGGAACATAGGTAAATAACACAGTACTTCACATCTTATTGATGGCCTCTGGCAGGGGTGCAGGTGAGGAAGGTCTTCTTTTCTTTAAGGGATTGTTCATAGGTTGTTTAATTCTGCTCCAGTAATGAAATTAGTAGAATGAATGGACTTTTTTGTAAATGGGGAGATCATAAGAATGGATATAAAACTGATAGGACCGATAACTGAGGTTGATGGCCTTCATGATGTAAAATCACCAAATAATAAATAAAAAAGGGGTTGACCACACTCATAAAAATATAGGAAATAAATAATCTTACTACAAATTTTACAAAAGTAAAATACATATAGCACACATACAATATCACAACCAACAGCAACAACGGAAAGAAATTTATAGTATTATGTTATGGGAAGAGAGAAATACAAAAAAATAAAGTAACCTTAAAAGACAAACATTAAAATGTATAAAATCTTACATAGAATATCTTAAAACTGTATATGTTTATGCAATCTTTACATCTACTATGGCTGCAGATTGAAACGGTGCTAAGCAACTGTTCTTCTTTTAGCTACACCTGAAATTCTGTATGATCGATTTTTATTTTTTTTACACCAGCCAAATAACTAATGTTAACTCTATAACAATTCATCATTGTTATGGTTTAATATCAACCTCTTTCCCTTGGGCTTTTTTTTGTACCTGGGTCTCTGTATGATGACAATTTGAAGGTAAAAACACATCACAAGTGGGACCTAACTGAAGACAGGAGGTCACTGCAGGCATCTTCTTGGGGTTATATTTTTCCCTGTTTTCATGCTGAATCATTCTCTCCTTACTGTGTGCCACAGGGGAACTGTTCTGCCTTTGAGGACATTACATGGGAAGAGGACCAAAGGAACATCCTATCTACCTTAACCTCCAAAGGTCCAAGTTTTATGTCATTCTCCAAGTGTTGCAGGGGAAAAAATTATAACTAATACAACGGGGGGACTCCACAAAGGTGGGAGCAGACATGAGGGTAACTGCGAGTAAGGGTGATTGGGTGCATTATGTGACATTATCAAATAATAAAATAATGTTTACTGCAATTTTAGAGGAGTCAAGTGTTCATACCATTGTACTAGATTCTAAATCAGTAGACAAAAACCAAAGGAATAAACTATAGATGGAAATATATCTGTGCTGTCTTGAAATTGACCACATGTCATTTTGCACTAAATCAGACACACTTCTCCAATTATAGTCACCATAGAATCAATTGCCTTGACCTTACAGAATGGTTGAATGGCAGGGTAGATATGCCATAATCTTTCCTCAGGGAGCATAGAGACTAAAGATACATATGTACTTGTATCAAATACTTTCTCATTATCAAGAACAAAAAAAGGGAGAATGTGTGTGTGCGTGTGTCTGTGTGTGTATTGGGGATAATGAAGAATAAATATGACATCATAAGTATTCTGCACCTTATGGTATGAAATTATGAATGGATTTGATATACTAGGAAGTTTACTTAAATAACATCCACTTGTCTTCTTCATATAGAGACTGTAAAATCTCCATTGACAATAGTAGAAAATTCTTTTTACTGAAAGATAGTCAACCACATACTTATCTAAGAATAGTGTTAAAAATATAAACATGAATTCTAGAATCAACACATGATGTTAAGGATTAAAATGTTCACAAACTGTCAGAACTGCCTTTTGTAAATACCAAGCTCACTGTCTTCTACATCTACACAATCAAAGAGCCCTTTTAGACATTTCAAAACTTTAATGCACACAACTCCCATCTTTGTCTTTGTAGAAAGAAATAAAATATTTCTATTTTACATGAAATCAATCATAAATATTGAAACTTTCTATTTTCTTCTCTGTCTCCCCTCTGAAGGCACGACAGGAAAAGATCATGTCAGATTATGGCAAGAAAATGGCACTTTCAAGATAAACATGAAGTGAATTCTGAACAGAAGCCATAATCTTCTGATCATGATGTAAAAGGACCAGCCTCCATAACTACCACGTATAGTTATGTTTTCTAAGCTACCTAATGTAAAGTGATTTAGTATAGCAGCCCAAGTAGGCTAATATGTATTAACTCAATGACTGGGGCAACTATTTAAATATTCTGATTCCTTTTTTATCATCTTTAAACTGATAAAAAATTATTTGCTTTTATACATAATTTTGCTGAATAAAATGAGATAATGCCTATGAAGTCCTAAACATTAATATTCATAAAATAAGATAAATCTAATTATTGAAATTTGATAATTGTATGTCCAAAAACAGAGGCAGAGTGGGTCTGGAGGCTACATCAGGTGTGAAGTAGGAGTAGAGTAAGGAGAAACTGTGGTTGAGGTGTATTGTATAAAAATTCCATTTTCAATGTAAACTTTTAAAACTCTTATTTTTAAAAGAAATAGAGCTATTATCACTGCTGTAAGTCTCACAAAAGTTTTATGCAGAACATAGAGCTTTACTGTGTAATTTCAAGACACTGGAACTTCTGAAAGAAGTCTGACAGCACCATGCCATGTTCCAAGTGTTTATTAGTAATACAATAATATTTCAGAAGAGCTGTTACTCTTCCAAAACAGATACAGACATTTGGCAAAGAAATTGTGTTTCTGGGTCCTATAAATTGAACAAAAGAAAGGAGAAAGAGAAGGGATGAACAAATAAAGAGAGAGAAAGAACAAAATACTTAGGGATAAAGAGAGACAAAATAAATCTAACTTAAGCAGTCATTTGATTTGTAATCAGAGTTTGCCTTATAACTGCAAAAACCAAAAAATAAATAATTTATATAGTTCTAATTAATAGTTTCTAGTGTCATAAAATGTTTTATCATGCAGAAAACATGAAACAAAATCCCAAAGAAAATTTCTACTGACATTTTTTTAATATAAAACTTATCATGCATCAACATTTTTAACAGACTTTATTCATAATAAAAAAGAAAAGAATCTATTTTCAATAAAAATAAATAACAAAAATAAAAAACAAAAAGACATAAGAAATTAAAAAATAAAAGTCCCACAGTCTTTACAAATTCAAACACATTAAATATTCAGTTCCTTTAAAAAATGAAAATAAAAATTAGAAAAAAATGTTAAGGATTTTTCTTTTTTCTACATCAAGCTTTTTCATAGGAGAAATACCTAGAGAACCTAAGTTGTGAGTAATCTTATTTTTACCTCCATATGAATAAGTACCTATTGCTATCTGTCACAGTGGAAAATATAAACTTAAAATCCCATTTGAGCTTATTTTGTTAGTCCCATTTATTAATTTTAAGCTACGTAGTTATAAAATGTTTATTCAATAACCACTCATGTGTTTGACATATTGGATAAATTCAAAATTTATAATTTTAACATATCTGAATCTTGAGCCTGAAACATTTTAGGAAATACATACATTTGATTGTATTTATTTCTTCTTATAGACCTTCAATGCCATGGTCCTACAAATTTGCATATTAGCAAACATAGGTAGATATTTATAAACAATTCATCTGTCTACTAAATGGTAATTCTTATGAAACACAGGTTATAGCAATTTTTTCTACTGTTTTATTTTAACAATGTTTGCAGGTTTTATGGATATACTTCCATTAAGAATACAAATTTTATATGTATCTTTTGTTCTCAGCTAATTACATACCTACGCATGTAACATATAATTAATGTTGAAAAGTTCTAGTGAGGCAATACTAAATCTAAAAATTAGAAACCCAAAGAAATAAACCAAAATTTAAACCTTGTTGTATTAATTTAACTGCATCTTTTCAACTTACATTTGTCATATTTTGCATGTGGTGTCTCTTTTGTACACAATAAAAGTCTGTTTTCCTCACTTGTCCCTGAGTACCGGAGTGGCTGGGTCCCAATCTCTTTTGTCAGCCTCTTTGGTCATGTCATATTCCCAAGATTCCTGCTTGTCTGAAACTTCTGGCATTTCTCATTTTTTCTCCATTTTTTCAAATTGTATTCTCACATATTTCTTTTCTTATTTACTTTTGTAAATAATGGACTGAAAACTAATGTTTTTACCTGATACCATATATTAAATTTTGCTTTCAGGTAGAAATTTTTCCATGGCCTCTTTCTGTGATTATAGAGTTATCTGATGAGACAACTCTTCCTCATACTTGGGAGTTACACTTTCAAGAGTCTATGACTATGGACCTTCTCTGTGCTTTAAGGGGACAATATAACCTTTTAATGCTTACACTGTGGGTGTCATTCTGAATCTTCAATTGTTGTCACTTTTACTGAAGTGTGGCAATAAAGATGCCTAACTCCATTGTATTTTCTTACTAAGAGAGTGCTGTATACTATTATTATGTACAAGTCACATGTTAATAAAAATGCATGCTTCTCTGATTTTTAATTATTATATCGTTTGAGCACTGGAAAAAAGAATGCAAATTTTTGTTAACAACAGTGCGAAAAATAATCTTGAGTGAATATGCCTTTTGTATACTTGTGTTTCACTAATGACACTGAGCTGGATTTGCATTGCCATCTCTGTATTATCACTTTTAAACTTAAAATTGTTTCTCATCTTTAAAGGGCCAAACTTCAGTTTCCTCCCCATTTCTGTTTGACAAACTCTAACCATTAGCTTGGCACACTTTCCATAAGTGAAATTGTCCTTATTCCCACATAACTAGGTACTCAATCAGGAGGATGAATGAAGTCCAGTTTGGAAAGAGCTTCATGAAATTCTAACCAGAGAATGGCATGTGTCTGTTACGGATGAATAGTACTCAGTCATTAATCTGTATTCATGCCCAAAATGCAGCTCAGACTTCGGGTATGGAAAGTTACTTGGAGATACATATTTAAGTATATTTTACAACTCTGAGAATACTAATGCAAGAATCTCCACTGAAATAAAAATAGTTTTACACATAATAGTAGAGAATAAAAGAAAAGTTTCTATCCTCAGTCTGTCCTTTATCTTCCAAAACAATGTGGATGTGACTTAAGGCTGAGAATGTTCAGTTATTTTTCTCTTTATGTGAATATGGAGGTTCATCCTGGGATTTCTTTCCCTAATACCTAAAACATTGACTCAATTACAATACCCAGAACACCCTAAGGTCAATAATTGATGTCAAAGGCATATATCATGTTGTTTGGTATAGAATATTTAAGGCAAGGAAATCTGGTCCATATTCTTACTCTTAAATTATAATATTTTGACTTTTGAAAACTTGTCAGTCGTTTCCAGCCTCAATTTCATCATATGCAAATGGGAAAAACACCTCCAACCCGCAGCGTGGGTAGTGTTTTACCCTTGTAAAATTTGATCACAGTTTACCGCATACCTAATTGTGAACTAAACCATTACATGGTGTGAGAATTTCTGTTTTCATTTGTATCAACATGAATACTGTGTGATTCACTGTGGTACTGGGAGATAGGGAGATCCCAAAAGCTAGTACAAATGGAAATTGACAAGTAATATTTAATTTTGAGATATCTTTTTAATGGGGGCAAATTTTAGCCTTTGCCAACCAGAGTAAACATTGTTTGCTACACTATATATCCTTTTGGATCATACATCTGAACCTGCATCTTCAACTGGTGAGATATAATTACCGGGTGGAGAGCTAAGCATTCATGCTGCCATTGATTAGGATGAGATTCAATTACCAAAAGAAGATTTATTAAAGGATTATGCTTGTTAACCGGCTTCCTACCATCAAAGCCACACCCTCATGAGCAGTTCTGCTCCTAGAAGCACAGCAGACAAGGAGAGGATTTTTTTTAATGTGCTTGGGAGGTTGAAGTTAATTTCCAGTCAGTTTGTAAAAGTCTGGAATGAAGGCATTCTTTTATGAAAGGAAATGAGTTTTAAGATGGAAGCGTGAGATTTTGGTTTGACAGGGGGGACAATTTATTGCCTTGAATGAAGGCACAGAGCACCAATTCAGTCTGAGTTGCAGGTGACCCCTACTCTGATGGAGGATATGAGTATAATCACCGTTCTCCACATAGAACAGACCCGTCATTTTGAAACCAGGCAGCTATACTGATTAGTTCTGCTAAGTGACTCTGAAGAGACCCATTTGTTTAGTACTGCACGTAATTTTAAAAGAAAGGATGTGTCAGGAGCCTGGGAGAGAGTCAAATGAGGTCACTAGTGGAGGAGTAGAAGAATTCTGCCTGCACCTCTGCCTTGCTTTATTCTATTCTGTCTCCACTGACCTATGCTGCTGAAGACGGATGCAGCTCCTAAATGGTACCTTCATTTTCTCGTTCACGGAATGACCAGGTCAGCTCCTCTGTGCCCTCAGAAACAGATCTCCATTTCTCTATTTCAGGAGATATCACACTTAACCCTTAATGTAATAAGGCTGTTGGCACCTGTCTGATCTCTGTGTATATGCAATGATAGTCTCATATAAGTCCTGTATGTTCAAAATTACATCTCAGATATGTTATTGGTCATTATAGGTGGTAGAATAGTGTATGTGCTACTCATAAAGCAACAAGAAAATAGTGTAGACAAATTCTCCTCAGTTCTGAAATATGACATCCTAGCAAAATGGTCTAGCACTGCCTTTTTTTTAAAAAAAACAGAGATCTCAAACTTAATCTGGTTTATAATCTGAAAGCCAGTTTGTCATTATGGCTACTTACTAATCCTGCCAATTAATGTAATTGGACTGAAAATATCAACAGAGTAAGTATCACATTATATTCTTGAGCATTACAATTTTTACTGAAAATAAGAAATGAAAACTAAAAACCACAACTGGATGACCACATTTTTCTCTTTTATCACAATAATAAAGATGTCCCAGTTCTATAGCCTCTGTTGTCTAATATTAGATGTGTCTTGCTTATGTGCCCACCATCAATTTAGTGAGATATCATGGACAATGATTTTACATCCTTCATTATTATTTTCTCACAGTGCTACCAGAAGGTGACTGTGTGACAAACACTCAAAAGTTTGAATTGAGTTAAATGTATTTAAAAAGAGAAGAGCTTTAAAAATATGAGCAAAAAAATTAAGAACAAAAAATTGTAACTGTTCACACATTTCTCTTCTCTGCTGCAGCGATAGACTTTTCTGTACAAAGGCTTATCTTCTTTCTGCCTATTATTTACTGCTCTGGTTATCAGCTTCTGGAGTGCCTCTTTGAAGAGGTTTTGACGGATCTCATTGGCTTCAGCTCTTCTGAGCTACTTAAAATGGTTTGAAAATTGAAAGCTTTGAGGGGTAGGGATTATAACTACTTTTCAGTTGTCTATTTCTCTCTGGAAACACTAAATGGGAGCCAACACAGAAATTCATAATTCTCTTTCTTATTTGTTTAGTTGTTACTGTGTTCTCTTTTGGTTTCAACATTTACCAGGGAAAGAATTTTTCATAAATAAACATTCAAAGATTTAGGAATGGGTATTTCTCTGAGATAAGGGTTGGTTATGTAAGTGCAGTGTACAGTGAGTAGTGATCACCTTATTCATTGGGATATAGACATTGGGCTGGTATATAAAACGTCAGAGGTTCAGTAGAAACTTAGAATATTGATATAGCAAAGGAAGTAGTCTCTCTAGAACCCTTTTTCTTCATCTATATAAATGGAGATAATGTTAACATTGAGGAAAATGTATAAAAGTTAAATGTAATAATACAAATCCATTTACTCATCTTTTCTTAGAATCCTGCCACCATTTTACATCTTAAAATATTTTACACAGAAAATAAGAAGTGAAGACAAGTAAAAATTAGTCTAGAACCTGTTCCTAAGTAGCTTATGACCTGATTCAAAACAATTAAATCAATGAGATGTTGTGTAACTATAACCCAAGAAACATTTAGAAGAAAAGACATAGATTCTGGGCATTAACATCTTCCCCAGAGCAATTTCTAAAGAAATTGAACCTAATCTGGAATCAAAGTATTACATCTTGTCCTATTTGAAGGTGAGATGTACAAAATGAAGAAAAGCTATTCAGATGAAAGATTATCAAAAGTGTTTTATCAAAGGTATTCCTACCAGAATGGCAGGAAGTATGTGTCAGTATGTGTCTGATAAAAGTGGGCTAGATAGAAGTGGGTTATCAGTAGAGGTTTGGATGCTGTTAGCAGAGAGCTAGCCCCTGTGGACCATGTTAAGTGTTTTAGTACTTAATGTGAGAGCTTGCAAAATGTTCACTTTCATTCAAAAGTATATGTTTTATGTCTCTTGGGATGACAAAGGAACCCTATGTCTTTCTGTTGTTATATTTAGTATGGTAGCTTCTGCCTCACTGGGTGACCTGAAGACCAGATTTTCCACTCTGAATCCTGAACCAAGTATATTCTTGCTGTAACCTCCCAGGACAGAGTCTCTAGTTCATTTAATATCTCAGAATTTGTAGGGAGTCCAACAATCATTTACCTGGTAGATTGCTGTCTGGCAAGATTATCAGAGAACACAGGGGCACTATCTGAGCATGTAGCCTTTGAGTGAACCCTCCTGCCACTTGACTTTTTCTCTTGGATTTTTATCCCTAACTCTTTCCCCCTTGTCCCCACTTTTTTTCTATCACTCTCTCCCTTTACCTCCCTGCTTCTTTTTGTTTCTCTTTATCCTGTGTCAATGAAAATTCTCCCAAATTTGAAAGGAGACATTAAAAGAACACTCTTCTATCATGGCTCTAGCACATGTATATATACACACAAAATAACAAGCACATGAAATGAAAAATATTGATGCATAAATAATGGTGATGAGAGTAAAAAATAAAATTAAACATGAGGCATCAGAATAAAAAGCATTTCATAGATCTCAAATATAACTAGTTACCACATCTAAAGCATTTTTTTTCATCCCTACTGTGGTTTCTTTCAATGATCTTACTTACATTTTCTTAAAAATGTCTGAGATTAAAATTTCTATCAAAGTATCCATATTATATATGTTTTGTGACCACTCTTTGAAATAAAGACTGTATTTGTTCTTTCCTCAACCTAAAATATTTCTATACCCCTCATGTGAAGTGTATAACAGTAAATACACAGCCCTGTGCTGGAAGATCTATGAACAGTTTAAACTGCATGACTTGGAAGGACCAGACATTCCCACTCTATTGGTGACTATGAAGTTTTTTCCATGTTATTGCACAGAGAAGTGGCTGTGACATTGTGGAACAAATCACAGCATCAAACAAATGAACCACTCACATTTTATCTTAATGAAGATGATGGGAATGGCTAAGACTTATACAAGAAATTGTTGCATGAGGCTTTCCTAGGGAGACACATAAACACACACACACACAGACAGAGAGACAGAGAGAGAGAACTTCTCCCAGAAAAGAAAGTTACAACAACCAAAGTAGAAATTATATTGAAGTCAACATGATATAAAGTTACTAACAGTAGTATAAATTGCAATAATGTCAGAGTAGATGTGTCTCTGTAAAACCCAGAGTGTGACAACAAATGAAACCAACTCATAATCAGCAAAACTGGGTCTCTCTAGATGACTCTCTTTCACAGTAACCAGTCAGAAACCCTCTGTCAGAAACCTTATCTTATTCTTACTCCAGGCAGCTCAGATAGCCATTTATTTATTTATTTATTTATTTATTTATTTATTTATTTATTCATTCATTTATTTATTTATTTATTTATTTATTTATTTATTTTTGACTAATTCTAAAACTTTATAAGAAGTGCCTTAAGGTTCAACTTCCCCAGTGGTGTTACTTTTGTCTGCTTCCTGAAACTCATCATCATTCTGGAGGGATTGTCTCAAGGAGCACGAATTTCCCACACAGTGTTTCAAGGGTTAACTAATAAATGGGCCCTATAGGCACATGTGTTTGATCATTTCATCATTAGGTGTTACAGAGATATTTAAAAGTTTCATGACAAGCAACAATGTTTGTAAAGGAAGATACACAGGGAGGCCTTTGAGACCTGTTTCTGTTGTTTATGTATACTTCTTGGTCAGCTAGCATGCCAAAGAGCCTTGGTGACTTAGCATGTATATGTCATGCTGAGTCACCATAAGCTCCACATATCTTCCCTACTATAATGAACAGAATAAAAATAAATACTCCTTCTTGTAATTTGTGTCTGGTAGGTTATTTAAACAAAAGTAAAGATGAAAGAAACTATTATAAAACTATATTAAACATTGCACATACAATATTTCAGTCTTCCCTGGCCGTGTATTGAGATCTATTCCTATTTCTTTCATTCATAGCTATAAAACGGAAGTTCCAAATAAAATGCCTAAGCATCACAGAGCAAACATTATAATTTTAATTAAGACATAAATGCTATATACAGTATACATGCTTTTCAACACTATTTTGTGAGGCCAAGACTAATTGTACACTTATATTTTTATTGTCAAAACGATTGTATTAAAATCAAATCAGAAACTATAAGCTCATAATCATATCTAAGTGCATTGATTCACACCAAGCATTTGCAGTTTATTCTGACTGCAATGATTATTTGGTAATCATTGTAACTATATATTCAACAAACTTTTGTTTTGCTAACATTCTACTTAAATAGGCCTGAAACAATAGCATCTAGAATACAACCATGGTCTGCCCAGGTATTAATTTCTCCAAGCTATGGGTGAAGATTTCTATTTCTCCTTATCATCTCTTGAAAAAATTCTAAAATTAATATTCATGTTCTACACTGTATTCTATAAGCTAATACCAATCTTTTGAGATTTTGTTAAAAGGCCAATACACAATATTCTAAGAATGCTATTATATGTCTCTCAGTAAAATAAACTGAATAAAAATGGACACATTGCACAGTCATGGTTTATCCGAGAGTGATTGGAAATATATCAAAAATGCTGCACCACTAACTCAACCAGCCATTCTATCATCAGCTTGTCTCAGTGCAGTAATAAACTTCTCGGTCTGCTAAATTTATGGAGTGGAAGTATAAGCGCAGCCTCCCTGTGCTACCCACAGCTTTGCTCGAGTCAGTAACCATGATCTGGGGGTCTGTATGCTGACCATTATAAGTACTATGTTGGCATTTACATGTTCTGCCATTAGCTTCCCCAATTAGTTGAGAATATGTACCAGGCTATGTCTGGAAGAAAACAAACAAATTAAAAATAGAAAGGCTGCTATACAGAAAAGATTTGCAAGAAATTTTAGAGAGTGTTTCCAGTGTAGAATTATAAAACTAAGAGTGTGACTTACAGATATCTTTTGTGTTTGTATAATTCACCAATGTGACCCGCAAAACATAGCCAAGAAAGAGTTAAACCAGTGCATCTTCCCCTCAAATGAAAGTACTCTCTCTGCCTTAGCAAAGTGAGAGTAACTTTCAATATGATCAGACGATTCTATTGTTCATTGACTTATCAAATTAGTAATTTAAAATATTCATACTCTACTCTTTTCAACAATGCAGTTGACTTAATGTCATCAAACTTTAAGAACAAGCAATACTTGCCATTGAGGGATTTAACTTACTGTCAATTTTCTATGAAATTTTATTCGACTGCTTTTTACACTTTTTACTGCTTCCTTAACACTCATGATTCCTCTAGATTATTGTTCAAGATCATTATATTAGCCTTTGCTGATTTTATATCCACCCTTCTATCTAATTTTTCCACTTGGGAAAGACAACGTATTTGGTAATTTCTGCATTCATGGCTACCTTTAACACACATTTACCAGCACTTATTTTGACTTACTGTTCCATTTTTAGCAGCCATCATGTTAAAGTCTGAAAGATGACAGTAAGAAATAAGCCACAAAAGAATACCCCCAGAAAACAAGTTTATTATTTTTAATGTATTTTTTTAACTCTTTAAAAATTAATGAAATTCATTTGATCATATTCATTTAAAACTAATATAACTCTGCCCAAATTTACTTACCATTCCTCAATTTCATACTCTATTTTTATGTGTTTAATAACTCAGTCATGTCTAATTTGTGTTAGCCAGAAAATTCTGGGTATGGAGCCATCCAGTCAACTGTGACCACCCTATTAAGGAAGAACAACCTTAAAGAAAACTGGTTCATGTTTCCCCAGAACCTATTAATTGTCCAGAGCTCCTCAGTTGTTGGTGGAGACTCTTTTATGTTAAAATATTGACTTGCTTGTCCTTATGCAGGAAATCACTGCTGTTTTGAGTTCATGATGTTAATGGCCCTGCATTTCCAAAGGATAATGTTTGGTCTGATCTTCTCCACCCTCTAGGTCTTAGAATTTTTCTGCCACCTCTTTCACTATGGTCTTGGGCCTTAGGGAGGGCTGCAATATAGATGTCCTGTTTGTGTCTGAGTATTTCCCTGTTACCTTTTCTCCCTACTTGGACCAGTTGTGAGTTTCTCCATTAACCAAAGCCACCTACATACATACTCAAAAAATTTCTCTGTTGAAAGCTGAAATAATTTGTGAGTAGACTTTAGAAGACACTTCAGGAAAATAAAGTAGTAGGTTTACCACTGAGGCCTGTGGGCTCCTTACATGGCTTTCTGGCTAGATTTATAATACCAACCATATGTTTTCTTCTGTGGAACAGGAATATAAGAATTTAAAATGAATCACTTACACAGAATCATGCTTATCTCAAAAGCCATAGGCAGCCAAATAAAATTCCCAGTTCCAAGTATGGGTTATCTACAGTTATGGTTTTTTAAGAAGTATTCCAAAGAATTTGCAAATGACAAATTGTATTGATATTGCTATTGATTTCTCAACAGAAATCGATGGTAAGACCCTGTTGCTGAGGACACCAAACATATTTGTTAGGTGGCATGGAGAAATACAAAATGTACTGACCAGGAACATCCTCCCTGTTGGCTAACACTCAGAGTATTATGAAAGCTGCTGTGGGAATGAAGTCATCAACAGAGTTACTCAGGTGAACCACAACAATGATTAGTTTGGTAAACTATGCCTGTGAGAACAACAGTTGCAAGAATGTCACAGGATAACAAACTTCTTTCTGATTGAACTTAAGGTTCACTCAATACCACATGCCTCATACTATAAGTCAGGCCAAAAAACCATGGCCAAGGAGCTTACAGGCCCCAATGGTTAACCTACTATTATTCTGTTAAATGGATGTTATATCAAACTGCTCTCTAAATTCCAAACACCCTATTAATAGATTAGTGCAGCTTTTAACACAGTTCTTTTTGCAGTGGGCTATGGTTAATTCAAAACTCACAACTGGTCAAAGTACAGAGAATAATAGCATTGGAGTACTCAGACACAACTGGAATGTTTATAACACACCCATCCTGAAGGCTCCAGGACCATTGCAGATGAAATAGAATGAAAACTGTAAAAGCCAGAGGTTGAGGAGTTCCAGGGCAAACCACTATTTTATGATTGTAACAGCAACATTGTTGTCATGAACTCAAAATAGCTGAGATTTGTCGTGGAATAAACTTGTCACCAATTTTTATGTTTTAAATAAGATTTATTTTGTTATAATTATGAGCAAAAAAGCCAGCCACAACAATATGGAGCCGCCGCCGCGCACCTGAGCCGGACCTGAGCCAAAAGCCCGCCGCCGCTCTTCCGCCGCTGCCGCGCGCTCCAGCGCGCGCAGGCGCGCGCTGTAAACAACGCCTCCAAGATACTCGCTACAGAGATTGTCTGCACAGGATTGTCTGCACAGGATAAAGCAAGTCCTAATTCCTGAGAGATGAGTGTTATTGAGCCACCAGCCCTAATTAATGACCTATGGTCAGTTAGTGGTTCTGGGAAAAGGAGGACAGGAGTTTGTCTGTTTGTTTGTTTGTTATTTTTTTTGTTTAAGTGTCTTTGTTTCTGGTAGTTCAACCATGCATCAATGGATGGCCTCACACCACAAGTATTCAAACAGAAGAAATTACAGAGTTGGTGTATTATTAATTTAAAAAAAAGAATTTGGGGTGTCAGTAGGTAGGGGTAGATCTGGGAGTAACTGAGGTAAGATGTTGAGTTAATATCATTTAAATATATTACATACAATACTTACAGTAAAAATACCATTAACATAACAGGAAATAAATTTTGTAATAATTATCAACAGTTTTCTAGATAAGTTTGTATATATTTTGTGTAAATATTTTCCAAATAGTCTGAGAAGTACAAATGGTATGAAAGGTTTTAGCCATCATGTATTCCAACACTTATATTGTCATTTCCCATAAGTCTAGGGCATTTTCATGCTGATGACAAAAATAATGTCATCAGTATAAATTTGTTAATATTGGGATAATACAAATCATAATCCTTATTTATATATCAGTGTTGACTGGCAAGCTTTCTTATATTTATTCCAAGAAATTAAGAATCTAGACTTGATGGTTTAAACCTGTAATCTCTGTAATTTGTAGACTGAGACCAGAGTATTGACATAAATTTGAGGCTATAGAAATAGTAACCAGTATAGATTAATATCCTGTTTGAAAGAGATAGAAAAGAAGAGAGAGAGAGAGAGAGAGAGAGAGAGAGAGAGAGAGAGAGAGAGAGTAAAGGGGATGTTTTTGTTTGAAAAATATAGAATTTCCATAATAAGAAGATTCTAAATTTGTATTCAGCCATTAAAATATATAATTTCAACCTATGGTATCAAGAAGTAATGACGGGGAGGGGCTGGAGGGGGGAGAGAATTTGAACAAGGGGATACATGGATAAAAAAATGAGACTTTATTCATAATTAAAAGAAGGAAAAAAGAAACAAAGAAATTCTCTTCTGTATATTAGGAATGAAGACTGATACATTATATTTTTTTTATTACTCAGTAGGGTCTAAAGTTTTAGTAAGTCATTACTAGACTGTAGTTACAGCACAAACATAATAGGCATAGCTTAGTGAAAAGCTGAGCTTTTGGATATTCAGAGTGTGTATGCATTCCATGTACAGGATGTTTAAGTAGACACCAGAGGACTGTCTGGAGTAACAGTTGGGTGTTATAAGAAAAAACTTGGAATTCTCACAGCAGCATATTGAATAAAAGCCAAATGTAGTGCTGTACATCTGGCTTGCTTTCTAGAGAAATCTACGAAATTAATTTCCCTGTAAACTAGACTTGATTTCTATTGAATCCCTCAATGTAAGCATGTTAGGTTTCTATTGAATCCCTCAATGCAAGCATGGCATACAGTACAATTATTTGGAAATTCTGCCTTTCAACACCAATAATTATCAATAAATAATACTTCATAATCACTAAATATAAAATGGGCATTAAATCATAAGTCACACCAGTTCAAAGTTTTAGAAATCATATAATAGAGACTGTTCCACATTTTCTCAGCAGGTCTGTAGCATTATGCTATGGCTTGAGCATCTTAGATTGTAAGTGTTAGGGGATATTTATTTCCATTAACACTCTAAGACTGACAATAAAGTTTCTATTGACTAAGAGGACAAAGTCTGTAACTAGTTGACCATTAGCCATAGAGGAATTGGAAGACCCAAGATACAAACAGAGAGAAACACAGGAGTACTAGCAATGGACTTAGAAAAGTTCACAGGCCATTTGAAATGGGGACATATAGAGAAAGGAGGTTACTGGTTGCTTCTCCACTGCCTCTTTGATCAGTCAATTGGGGTTTTTATTCCAGTATTAGACTTCAGAGTTTTATTTAATAATAGAACAATATGAGAAAACACTTCATAGAGGTTTCCACAGTGTGATGCCTAGTAGTATCAGATCAACACAAAAACTTGGTAGAATTACAAATTTTCAGGTCCCATCTCAAGCATACTGCATGAAAACTTTTAGATAGGATTTACATTATATATTTTAGGAACACTCTTCGTAATTCTTTTGGTTACTACAGGCTGTGAACAGCATTCTGGATTCAGGTAAACCCAGTTCAGCTCTGATTCCTTGATGCTGTGATTACATATACCACATTAGTGTTGTAATCATAGTTAATTGTTATTCTAACTTAGGGATGGACTAAATTTGTTTAAAGGCAATTGGAAGTGTAAGTGGCAGGCAAATCACAGTCAGGTACCATTAGCAGCATTATCAAAATTTTACCCTCAGTGACACATTGATTGCGGTTAACAATAAAGAAAGATGTTTATTAGATATCAAATTTTATGCTATGTAAATTGTTTAATTTCATTGTAGTATAACCTCAGAAAAATGGTATAAAGTATCATCCCATTGTATGGATATATTTCTCAGATTTGCATAGTTGTAACAACTGCAAATATGTTAAACTTATCCCTGAGCTAAAAGCTGGTTGTCAAGTTCAAAGAAGTTTTTCTCCAGAACTGAAAATTCTTAGGTCTATGTAAAATGTTATACTTTCAGCCTCTTAGAATTTGGTAAATCATATGAGGAATCAAATATTTGACACTCTGAAGCTTCTGAAATTCTTTTTATCTTCTTCCTACTCCCTTAATAAGTAGAACATTTCATGTGACAATTTACATATGTACAAATTAAAACTACATTTAAAGTTAAATAGAAGAAAAATTTAAATGTCACATTTCTTTGTCTATTTTATTTTCATGTAGTTTTCAGTTTTCATCATATAGTCAATTTAATAACCCAGGTATTGGAGTTTGAAAGGACTTCACACTTTCTAAGTCTGAGAACTAGAATATACACTCAAATTTTATTCCACATTTTCTGTTCATGAATTTGTGTCCTTCTTATGCCAAATATGTGGAGTTATTTAAAGTGGCCTTTATTCTAATAAATATTACATAATTACTGATAAGTTACATATTTTGTTATATTACATAAGATTCAAATCTTATCTTTTCTAATAGACAATATCTAAATGGTCACTTTTTTATTTTTAGTCACATTGGAATCATTTTATGTGTTCATGGTTGGGCTGCAGGTACCATACCATGTGAGTATAAGAAAAGAAAACAAATTTTGGATATGGTTTTCTCTTCTAGTCGTTTTATGATCAATCCAGAAATCAAACTAGAATCATTAGGCTTGATTATAGGACACTTTGTCCATTGACATTGACTGAGTTTTATACTTTGAACCATCCCTGCATTTCTGTGAGGAAGCCTACTTGGTCACAGTGGATAATATTTTGATGTGTTCTTGGATTTGATTTGCCAGTAATATGTGAAATATTTTGCATCAATATTTATAAAGGATATCGGTCTTTGATTCTCTTTCTTAGTTGCACTGTATGTGATTTGAGTTTCAGAGTGACTGTAGCCTCATGAAAAGAGTTTGACAATGTTCCTCCTGTTTCTATTGTATGGAAGAATTTGAGGAATAGTGTTGTTAGCTCTTCTTTGAAGTTCTAGTAGAATTCTGTGCTGAAACCATCTGGTCCTGGGATCATTTTTATTAGGGAACTTTTCATAACTGATTCTATTTCCTTATGTCTATTTAAATTGAAATATTTAAATAGTGTGCCTGAAGTATGAAGAACAGTCAGTTTATACTTTTAGAAAGAAGAAACTACAGTGGAAGTTTAGATCATTTATTTATAAATACATAGGACTATAATGTTTCCTTCAGGGGCTTGTTTGCATCACTCCCTTGTATGAAGCTTAAGGTTCAACATCATGTTTCAGTTGCATTATTTTTTTATAAAATTCTTATTCATGTCTCACAAAGCATTCTATCACCGTTTCTCCTGTTGAAGAACAGTTTTCTGCGCTCTCCCTGACAGTCTCTTAACTGCCATCTCCATAATAGCCCCTTAAAGGAGAAACTCAATTTGTTTAGTTGTTGTTTTTCTTGTAATCAGCTGACTCACTACCTCAAAAAGCATTTTCTGTAACCTTTATATATCCTTTATTTTGCTTATAATATACATTCCTGATTAACATTTGAGATTGAGCCTCACTCTGACCTCTGACTCTCTCACAGTGCTATTGAGATTTCTAATATTTGTTATTTGTTAAAAATGAGACAGAAGTAGAGACATTCAAGAGATGCAGAGGTTTTTAATTACAAAAAAATACAATACATAATTTTACATAAATTCCCTGAAAACAATTAGAGAGAGAGAGAGAGAATATATAGTTGTAAGAGATTAGGGAAGTGAGAGTTGTGCAGAATTTATTATTAGAATCCCAGATCTCAGATTATATGATGGGGTAATTTTTAATGTCAACATAGAGTAAAACTCCTTGAAACATCAGACTTTTCAACCTAGAATATCTATTAATTTTAAGTTTATTGATTGAGTATTTTATAAACAGGGAGGAGAGAACAGTGACATTACTAAACACATGCATTCTTCCTCACTGTCCACAATTATGGTACAAAAGTGTTTTTCCAGGTTATGCTTCAAAGTATACTGATTAAAATCTGTATCCTTACAACAATCTCCACCAAAATAATAAATGTGTCATGAGGCCTATTCAATATTTCTGTGACTAATCTACCTTTTATACACCTTATTAACACCTCAAATGATTATATCATTTTTTATTAAAGCATAAATATGTAAATATTATACTAAGCATTTGTGAATCTACTTTACTTTGATAACAAGGGTGTCGTTAAGAAACAAGCTTGCATAATGCTGACTCCAATATTTTTCCTAGAACATGGTCTGTAGCATCAGTGCAGGAAGAGAAACTGTTACCTTGACTAGAGGCATATTCTCTGCCACATTTTTATTTCTTAATTGATTGGAAATCCAAGAATCACATGGACGCTTAAATGCAATATTTTTATACTCAAGTCAATCTTTCACAGACATAACTTTACAAAACCAATAAAATTGCAAGGTTTAGTAAAATCAGCAAGGCAGAATTAAAATTATTGTGTTCATTTGCTGATATGGTAGTTGGTTTTTAATTCAGTCTGCATGGTTACTTTTCCTATCTGAGCTCTTATGCTCAGGATAGATTATAAAAATAAGAAATGTATAAGTAAAAGCATTGTGGTCAAAAGGAGTAGTAAGACTCCAGAAATGCAGATTTATTGATAGTGATTGCCTGGCACTCACACAGTCCTGGGTTCAAACTCTACATAAAGCAGGCACTATAGTGTACAAATGTAGCTTTATGCTTAGGAAGTAAATGTAGGGGGACTGTAGTAGACAGTCATGGAACAAGAGATCCTATAGATTCAAAAAAATGTAGAAAAAAAGATACAGATAAAACTATCAAATATGATTTGCCCATTAACAGGTACAAGGATGGGGAAAACTATATGTTATAAACATATATATTTAGCAAGAATCTAAGAAAAATGATATTAAAGTGGTAAATGTTTGCTATAAATATTCATCTACCCTGGTTACATAATATCAAAAAAATCTCAGAACTTTCCTATGGTTATTGCTTCATTCAGAACCATCAATATAGAGTTTCAAATATCTGACACCTGGATTACCTTCGAGACTCTAGGCAATTTGGGCATGTTATAGGACCAACATTTGGCTTCTTGGGTGGCACTATGACTAGAAACGGAGTAGGATTTTTAAGTTCTGCTGAAGTATACTTGAGAAACACTTCATTCATTCAATGATTATAGTTAGATAAATTTGAACACAGACATAAATCTGTAATATCAGCAACAAAATGAAGGTAATAAACACATCCTCTGCCTCCAAAGAATTGGTACAGGGTTTAAGAAAATATAATATATATGCTTTTCACATATTTTAAAATGCATGATACTGTATCTTAAGATATCATTACATTTAATGTGGCAGATTCCTAGAACTTTTTCTTTATTTGTTTTTGTTTTTTTTGTTTTGTTTTTTGCTTTTTTTCTGTATACTTTTTATTATTATTATTATTATTATTATTATTATTATTATGAACAAATAAGTCATGCTTTCTATCCCTGTATATCTTTATTCAAGGTCTCTTCCCCCTCCTGCCACATCAGATCATTTTTTCTTCTCCACAACTCCCCATCCCCTCCCTGGGCAGGCAGCAGACAGCCCCATGGTCTCACTGACCCAATATTGCTTAGTTCAGTCTCCACTCCTGGCAGATCCAGTTTTGCCCCCCCCTCAATCAAGAGTGACTCAGGTGTTCCTTTAGGTGGAGTGGGATCCAAAGAGTCAGTCCAGGGTGTTTCTGATCCCAAGCGGTTCAGTGGTTGTGGTTTGCAGCATGGGCATGCTTGGCTTTTTTCTTGTTTGTTTATTTAGAGTTCACTAATGAGTGAGTACATCCCCTGCTTATCTTTCTAAGTTTGTGATACCTCTCTCAAACAACTTTGAGATAACATCTAACATCTGTTAGATTGGCTAAGATAAAAGGCACAGATGACAGCCTATGTTGGAAAGGATGCGGAGCAAGGGGAACACTCCTCCATTGTTGGTGGGAGTGTAAGCTTGTTCAGCCACTTTGGAATGCAGTATGGTGGTTTCTCAGAAAATTGAGAATCAATCTCCCCATGGACCCAGCAATACCACTTCTGGGTGTATACCCTAATGATGCACAGTCATACTCCAAAGGCATTAACTCAACTATGTTCATAGCAGCATTATTTGTAATAGCAAGAACCTGGAAACAACCTAGATGTCCCTCAACTGAAGAATGGATTAACAAACTGTGGTACATCTACACAATGGAGTACTACTCAGCAGTAAGAAAAAATGATATCCTAAAATTTGCAGGCAAATGAACTTTTTCATTTTTTACAATGAAAACCTGAAAATTAACTTCTCACTTTCTTTCTTACAAATGAAACTACCATTCCAAACTCTATTTTTCTAATTGTGATTATGTCAGACAACTCATATTAATTTAAATATATAATATTTATTCAATTTCATGAATAACTAATCTCACTTATCATATTAATATTAGCCTGTCTGTTGCTATTCATAGAATTGCAAAAGGGAAGGCATGCTTACTTATAGCACTAACACACAAAACTACAGATCCATAAATATACACACACAAATACACACAGAAACAAACATTCAAAAACTCAAAGATACATACACACCAGATGCACTCAGACACACAAATAGACACACAGAGAAACATATAAATACACAAACACACTATATATACGTATATATATTTCCTCATTTATCTATAGAGACAGACATTTTGGTTATTTCTTTATTTTCGTTATTTTGCATGATTTAACATCAAAGGTTTTACATTATTATATAATGATATAATTGCTGAGTATCTAACTTAAAGTGTGAAGCAATCTCTCCATTTAGCAAGAATCTAGTGATATTAAAGTGGTAAATGTTCGCTATAAATATCTATCTGCCATGTTCACATAATACCAGAATTTCTGAAAAGTTTCCTATGGCCATTGCTTCATTCAGAATATATATTTCTCAACAGCATTTGAACTTTTCTGAAGAATAAGTGTAATATAATTTATTTGGAGCACTCAGAGAATGTCCTACCTTTCATAGAGTAAGTATCACTTGCCATACTGTAAATAAGAGCAAGGGGAAAGCATAGAACAAAGAGAAAAGAACTGAAAAACAAAATCTTATCATTAGAAACAGGAGTACAGAATGTATATACACAGAATGTTTGCCTTACATACAGAAATCACATGCAGTTTTGGCGTATGAGCTGATGTATGTACACAGGTGTCAGAGTGCTCTTCTATCCTACAACATATAGGAAATAAACAGAAGAAGATATTATACATGTCTGTCAAAGTAAATATGGATTACCTATGGCCCCAGAGAGTTAATAACCTTCTAAATTCTTCTGTCTACATTTTTAATTAATTTGTTGGTTTTATTAAGCTAATGAGAGAACAAGTATTTTAAATTTTTATGCAACAATATTAAGGAATACCTTGCAAAATCTTAAAATAACCTTAAATGGAAGGAGTTAGGTGGCTTTCTCCTCTATGACATTACTATCTTTATTGTCTCATTTATATATATTCTATCATATTGACTATCAATGACAAATACATAAAATGAGATAGACAAATTCTTTAAAAAACACAAAACACAACTATCTCTAAAACTTGAAGCATGGCCTAAGACGGTCAAAACATTTACTGTCTACTTTCTTCTTCAAACTTTCAGAATTGAGAATACTTTTTCTTAAGAATAAATTATCTCTGTGTAGTTTGCCATTTTTGTTGTTGTTATCATGTTGTTGTCATTCAGCTCACATATAGGCAGTCATGAAGAGTACATGAGTATGTTGTCCACTGCCAAATGGTAGCCCAGACAACATACCAATAACAATGTGTAGCAAAAAAGCAGATAGTCTAAGTGTAGGTCTTCACCACTTTTTCAGTTTCTCAAACAGCAGTCGCACAGAATTATTCCTGGATCTGGATCAGAACTCCTGTTGCAGCATCCTTCAATTCCTGGATCCCTTTCTAGTAGACAATACATATCTTTCCCTTTAAGCTTCCTTCCACCCATTTGCTCCTTTATCCTCACCAAAAATGACAGTAGGCACTTTCTGCTAACTCACAGACTACTCCAGCCAGGGAATAAAGATAAGCTAATTTTAGATCTGCACCTATCCTGCTGCTTAACATTCTGGCCTTCACATCTCATATAAAGCTCTGTAGCAGACTACTTCTTTAACACCCCTTCTCTTTTCTGTCCCTATTTCCAGTGTGTCACATGGATCTTCCACTACAAGATTTCCTCTGTTCACTCACTGCTTTATCCCCGACCTCAACTCAGGCAGGCATATTCTATGTAGGCCACCTGGGAATATAGGCAGATTTTCACCTTTCCCTCCATTCCTCCAAATCCTATTTGACTTTTTCATCTCTCAGATCTGTCTGTAGCTGATATCCAGCTATTATCTCTCGTTACTCTCTGCCACCATTTCCAGGGGACTAATCACAGGTAAAACATCCAGATTTTGTTCCTCCTATGAAACCCATTTTTCTAGTCATTTCCATTCCAAGTGTCACCTCTCAATACCTAGAAACATGTTTTTACCTACAACCCTCAGAGACCACCACGTGGCAACACATAGTAGTCAAACACTCCTAAGAATCAGAAAGGGCAATAGAATCCAAGAAAGAAAACACCCACCCAATAAAAACAATACCAGATTTTTACACCAAGAATTATAATATTTTCAAACACAGAAATCTAGACAGAAGTAGAAAAGATAATCAATAACAGCCAGGACAATATGTCTCCACTACAGCCCAGCTATCCTACCACAGTTGGCTGAATATGACACCATAGCTGAAGCATAAGTAAAAGACTTAAATTACCCTTTGTGGATATGACAGAAGACTTTAAAGAGGAAGTGAATAAATTCCTTAAAGAAATCTATAAAAACACAAAAGAGAAAAGAAATTTATAAAAGCTGATCGAAGATATGAAAATTTTAAAAAAAAATGTAAAAAATAAAAACTGAGAAAAATCTAAAAGTGATAAATTTAGGAGCTAGAACAGAAACCACAGAGGCAAGCCTCACCATCAAACTATAAGACATAAAAGAGGAAATCTCAGACACTGAAAACAGGAACAAAGAAATGAATACACTGGTAAAATAAAGTATTACATCTAAATAAATTTAAAAAAAAATGTGAAACCAAACATCCCGGAATTCTGAGACACTATGAAAAGTTCAAATTTAAGAAAAATAGGAATAGAAAAAATTTAAAATAAGTCAAGCACAGACTATTTTCAATAAAATCCTAGAGAAAAGTTACTCAAACTTAAAGAAAGACAAACCAGTCCAGGTACACAAGTATTTATATAAGAAAATATACTGGACAAGAAAAGAAAGTCCATTTGGCACATAATAATCAAAACACTAAACAACAAAAACAATGTACCAAACAAAGAAATAATATTAAGAGATGCAAGGGATCTATGCAATAGTGGTACAGGACTTTAATTCCAGCAATCAGGAGGCAGAGGCAAGGGAATCTCTGTAAGTTTGAGACCAGCATGGTCTACAAAGCAAGTTTTAGAATAACCAGATTTTTTATACAGAAAAACTCTGTCTCAACACAAACAAAATCCAAAAACAAAATAAAGCAGAAGCAGCAACAAATCAAACAAAAAAGAAATACCAAGTAACATAAAGAACGTCCTATTAACATAGCATCTGACTTCTCAATGAAGACTATAAAAGACAGAAGGGCCTGGATAGATGTTCTACAGGATGTACAAGTATACACAAGCCACCCAAGACTACAAAACATAGTAAAAATTTTCAAACACAAGATATGGACAAAATAGTATATACCAAGCCAACTAAGACATTCTTGAATAATAAAATAACTGTTGGATGTTTTATCATGCTTGATTTGAAATTATACCACAGATTTATGGAAATAAACACAGCAATGTACTGGCACAAAATATATACTTTGATCAATAGGATTAAAAAAAATAAATTCACATACCTGTAGAAACTTGATTTTTAATAGAAGAAACAAGAAAAGCACCCTAGAAAAAAGACTACATCTTTAACAAATGGTATTGATACAAACATATGGCAGCATGTGGAAAAATACAAATATTCATATTTATCACACAGATAAAATTTACCTACAAATGGATCAGAGATGTTCATGTAAAACCAGACACATTGATTCATTCAGACAGAGTGACAGCATACAGAATGGGACAGATAATTTTTTATCAATTATATATTCAGTATAGGACTAACACTCAAAATGTATAAATAATCTATAAAGGATATCAAGAGAATGAATAGCTCAATTAAAACATTGGGAACAGATCTAAACAGATAAAATTTTCAAAAACGAAAACTCACTTGGCAGAGAAACATTTAAAAAATGTTTAGCATCCTTAGAGGCTGGAAAAATGTAAATTTTGAGATCATCTCTGGCAGTCAGAATGGCAAAGTTCAATAAAACAAATAATTGAGCAAGCTGGCAAAAATTAAATTAAAAGAAACATTTAACCATTGCTGGTGGAAGTGAATACATGTACCAGCATAGCGGAAATCTGTATGATGGTTTCTCAGATAAATGAGAATCACTTGATTTCAAGCTTGAGCTATTCTATCCTTGGGTATATACCCAAAAGTTGTTTTTATTGCCACAGGGACATTCGCTCAACCGTCTTCATTAATGATCATTTTAAAATAGTCAGCCATTTAAAACAACCTAAGTTTCCCTCAAAGAATAGAAAGAAAATCATTTAAATTTTATATACATATGGTATATTTATGCAATGGTATATTATTTGTTTATCAGTTATGTTTTTCATGTAAATAAGTGGAAATGGGAAAAAACATCCTGAGTGAGGTATCCAAAAAGACAATTATGCTATGAATTCACTTATATGGAAATGTTCACTGTTAAGTCAATAATACCCAACCTACAATCCTTAGAATCACTGAAGATATGCATATAGTAATGGACTTCAGAGTGGAGTGCAGCTAGATCTCATTAAGAGAATGAAATTGAATATATGTTTATGAACAGATGGGGGCAGGGCTAGAAAGGGAGGATCAAGGGTGAATGTGTATCCGAGAAGAGGGAGAATAAAAAAAAACCTAGAAAAGACAGTTAAAATTAAGGGCTGTTTGAGGGGTAGTCTGGGATCTTAATTAATATATCAAAAGTTTTTTAAGTAAGCATATATATGAAGGTGAGATAAATAAAGTGGCCAAGTAACGAGGGATATGTAGTTGCAGCTGTCCATGTCTTATCAAATGAGGCTTCTAAAACCAAGACAGGGTTAGATATAGTTGAATTTTGCCCAAAGATGTCCTATTTTAATTCCCAAACAACCAGGCTACTTCTGAGAATTTGGGTTGTACCTTACAAACTGATGGCATAACCCATTGCATAAGACAGCATCTACACAACTCATTGATCATTCAGCCACAAAATTGTTATCTACTTTGATACCCTGACTGCAGAACATCTTTGTTACAGGAATGGTGGTGCAAAACCTATAGGAATAACTAACAAGTAACTGATTTGATTTAAGGACTATGCTATGAGATAAAACCTACTGCCTGCATGCATTGTGTGAACAACATCCTGAGACAAGATAGTTTAGGGTCTTAGGGCAAAATGAAATACTACTGCATGTATGTGTATATGTGTGTGTGTGTGTGTGTGCATGTGTGTGTAATGTTTGTGTGTAAATGAAAAAGGTAATATTTAATGACAATCTGCTCTACTCATAGACCAGTGTATTGCCCAGCCGTTAACATAGAATTTCTTTGTGCACCCAATGAAAACAAATACAAAAAACTGTAACTAGACACTTTGTAGTTGGAGGACTTTGGAACATGGAGTCTTAAATTCATAATATTCATTTATTCCCTTCTCTAATTGCTCAAGAAACCCTGTAGAAGAGGAAGTAGAAAGACTGTAAAAGTCAGAGGGGATAGAAGACACAATCTACATTGGCTGAACATGATCTAAGCTCATATGAACTCAGAGATTGAAGTAGCACACACAGAGCTTCCATGTAGCTTCACCAAATTATTTTCAAATATATTATTGCTTCTAGTTGAATCTTTTCAATGGATTCCTGAGTGTTCAAATGAGTAGGCCTATGATTCTTGTGACATTTCTTGGGTTTTTTTTTTATTATTCTTTTTACTTCTTTTGTCCATGTATGTTACTTTTTGTTTTTATCTGAATTTACTTTTATCACTTTTAATTTATTATTCCTTAGAAGTTAATTTTTTTTCTAATAAATGCTGGAAAGAGAAGTAAATCCAATTGGTAAGGGACGTAGTAGAATCTGGAAGGAGTAAGAAGAGGGAAGACTGTAATTATGATATATGAGAAAAAGATCTGTTTTCATTAAAGGGAAGAAAATCAAGTAACATTTTCTGGATTCAATAAAGCATATTTAAGGATAAAATATAAAATAATAATTTGACAGCATAATTACTTTTATAAATGTGAAAGTAAGTATTGATCATGTATATAATATGCATACATACTTGTGCATGTACACAATAACAATAATGTTAAATTTAATAAAAAAAGCTCATAAATTTTAATGAAAATACTAATGGGTATATGGAAAGGTTTAAACAAAGAAAAAGGTGAGGAAAATTTTTATAATTAAAATCTCAAAATTAACCAACCAAAAAGAATATCTTTTATAGTCACCCTATGTTACATCCCAATCACCTTTATTTCCAAAACATTTTAGTCCTTTGTTTTCAGTCAAGAGTACTAAAGTCAAATTGTCTTTTTATTTCAGTGAACATATTATGCTTTACTTGGCATGTTTTAATACACTGGGTGTTATAAACGTCACTAATTTACATACAATATGATATATTAAATTTGGTCTACATGTATGCTTCACGTGATACAAAACATCTAGAATTTTCACATGGGTATGTCAAAACAATGTACTCTAATTTTCCATGTACATGTTTTCTGAATGATATTCCTTTTATTTTTACACAAAAGTTTAATTTTGAGCTAATGAACGTGGAGAGATTGACCAACATAACTTATAGGATGAGCCACAAAACAAATAAATAATAAATAAATATTCTTAAAAGAATTTCCCTTCTAATTTTTGTAACATAAAGTAAGTTTTTTTAATGTTACTGATGGTTCTTTTTATTTAAAAAGGTTTTTTCTATATCTACCACTGTTTCCCTTCCTTCCCAGTTCTCCCTCAGCCTCCCACAACCTAATCCTCTCATCTATTTTCTAGGGAGGGCAAGAAATCCCAAGGTGAGTGAGTGCAGCCTGACACATCAACCCTACATATGACAGAGGACTGATCTCTAAAATATATAAAGAACTGAAGAAACTAGAGGCCAAAACAAACAAACAAAATCCCTCAAAACCCAAATAATCCAATGGAAAATGAGGTTCAAAGCTAAATAGAAATTTCTCAACTGAAAACTTTCAATTGGCAGAAAGAGACTTAAAAAATTGCTCAATCCTTAGCAATCAGGAAAATGCTAATCAAAACAACTCTGAGATACCACCTTACACTCATCAGAATGGCTAAGATCCTACGATGGAGGGAATGTAAACTGGTACAGACACACTGAAAATCAGCATGACTGGTCCTCAGAAAACTGGAAATCAATCTACCCAATGATCCACCAATGCCATTATTGGGCATATACCCAAAAGATGAACATTCTTACTTCAAAGGCATTAGTTCATCTATGTTCCTAGAAGTAATATTCTTAATATCCAGAAACTGAAAACAACCTAGATGCCTCTCAACTGAAGATTGGATTAAAAATTTGTGATATGTTTACACAATGAGACACTAATCAGCAGGAAAAAAATGACATTCTGAAATTCAGAGGCAAATGGATGGATCTGGAGAGTATCATCCTAAGAAAGGTAACACAGACGCAGAAAGATAGACACAGTATTTACTCACTCAAGTGAATTTTAGACATAAAGCACAGAATAACTGGGCTACAATCCACAACCACCAAACAGCTAGGTAACAGGAGGAACTTCCTAAGAGAAACATCTATGAATCTCCCTGGGGAGGGGAAATTCAGAACATGTCCTGAATAAATTGGGATCAGAAAGTGGAGGTAGCAAGGGGAGGTGGGACTATATCATAAGGGAAAGGGATGGATGAGTGGGGAAAGCTTTGGGGGAAGACAAAATGAGGTCTTTCATTTTGTCTGGGTCAGAGGCTTGATCTGTCTGCGATCTTTTTTTGTTTTTTCCTTAAAAATGACGCAGGTTCAAAGTGACTGGGGTTAAGTTGAGGTCTTTGATCCACTTGGATTTGAGTTTTGTGCACGGTGACAGGCTCAGATCAATTTGCATTTTTCTACACACTTCCTTCCAGTTATGCCAACACCATTTGTTTTTTTTTTTCCTTTATTTTGTATTTATTAAAAAAAAACACAGTAAAAAGAATTTAAAATGTGGAAGAGTTAACAATAACTATATAGAGGATAAGAATGATAAGCATGGCTTATCAAGGGTAGACATACAAATAAGATTGCTACACCTATATTTTCTTTGTGTTCATCTTTCCCTCTGAATTTTTTTTTTCCAT
>PVIH01016809.1:0-44221 GCA_004025045.1 Sigmodon hispidus
TACAGGGATGGAAAAAAAATTCAGAGGGAAAGCTGAACACAAAGTAAATATATGTGTAGCAATCTTATTTGCATTACCACCCTTGATAAGCCATGCTTATGATTCTTATCCTCTTTATAGTTATTGTTAACTTTTCCGCATTTTAAATTCATTTTACTGTTTTTTTGATAAATACAAAATAAAGAAGGAAAAAAAAGAATTTGTATGACAAAAGAGACATAATAATTCGAATGACTCAGAAACCTTTGAATGCTACACTTTGTTCCTTCCTGTGCTGTCTTTGGTTGCTGTCTTTGATAGCAGTGCAGGTAGTGAGGACCGAGCATACTTACTGGGCCTTTATTCCTTGTCCTCTAGTTAACTTAGAAGTAAATAGGGGAGATATACATATTCCCATAGTGATTAATGAATTCTCTTGGCTACCTGGTCTCTATGACAACTGAGGTCCTGCTCAGCCAATGGAGGAGGGTAAAGAGATTAAAAATTATACTGAGGTAATAAAAGAGATTCCTAATTTTATGGGAAATGAAATTTAATGTCTAAATAAACCTTTCAAGTGTGGCTGTCTATAACCAGCACTACCCAAGATTGTTGTGTAACTGGTGTAGGTTCACATGAGTCCATGGAATTAAGACAGATAGGAACCTCATGGATGATTCTATCCTTTCCCAGCTACAAGGAGGTCATGTCTCCAGACTGAACCACTCTACCTTAGCAAAGAGGTCTTTTATTGTTCTTTAATTTATACCCTTAGCAAATTTATCTTTGTACCTCAACACTGCTCATCTAAGCATCCCAAAGGGACAATGCCAAATGCAAATTCTCAGTCAAAAAATACCTTTTGTGTTCTGGGTCCTTTCTCAACTAAGGTTGCATAAGGCTTTGCCCCTTCAGTGAAACTCAGGCAAGATTCACATAGAAGGTAATGGAAAACAAAAGGTGACAATTACAAAAGGCAGGTTAAGGATAGGTGCTAACACTCCCTAATCAAGCCAGGTATAGCTCTATGGGAATTTTCCCAACATATCCTACTTTCTCATATACAACAGTTAGTTATTGGAGATTATGTAGCTTTACAGCAAATGCAACCTTTTCTCTATCTTTTTGTTTTACAATCTTATGAATGTAAGCCAAAACACATGTTAGAGCCAATACGGTTACTATTGCCAGCACAAGAATAACATTTGCTAAAACAATAAATCTATAAAGTGATCTAGAGGGTTGAATGAGGCTATTGTATCTACAAGGCTTTCTATAACATCCATTCCTGTCAGATTAGGTACTTTCTTTTGCAAAATTTTTCTTAGATTTTTGCTGTAAATCGTGAATCATTTTAGAAGAATTTGGGTGACCCATCAAATGCATCTGAACCTTTTTCTAATCATTCTCACTTTGATTAAACTTTAAAGGTTTAATACAATAAGATGTAACAGTGAAATCACATTTTAATTTCATCTGCTCCTTTTACATTTCCAATTAATCTCTTTACAATATAACAGTTTGCCTCAAATCAGCTATATCATTAACTATTTTAATTTGTTCAGTCTAGATTTCTGTAGAATGCTTATGCCAGTCTCTAATGAAACTAGCAATTTGATAGTCATGTGGATTCAGACAGTGAGAATCCCAGGTCCAGTGTGGAGTAGGAGATGAACAGGTTCCAGCCCCTGGGCCTCCCAGGGACATCATCCCAAAGGCCAGAGCCACAGTCTCAAATTTGACCTCATGGACAGGCCTGTCCAGGACCAGGGCTGAGAGAAGCCTTCCCCAGCAATCCCAAAGGTCACATCACAGATGCCCAGGCCCTGCCTTCAAGGCAGGCTACATCATCAGAGAGGGACAAATGTCTCTCTGGACAGCATGACCCCATGGTGTCCCAGGCAGAGTGGGAGTCAGGCGGCTTCAGATGGTAAGGATCCCATGGCCTGACCAGAGTAAGAAATTGTGCAGATTTCATGTCCAGAGCAAACAGGAGACACACAAGTCCTGTAGCCACAATGGAATAAGATTCCACTAAGACCTTACTGAGAATGAATCAAGGAAGCAATGGGCAGATGTCAGTGCAAGAATACATATAACAATATAAAGAACAACAAGGCACCACCAGAAGAAGCTGATGGCTCTACAACACCAAGACCTGAACAGAGCAATGAAGAGGAAACAGAAGGAAACAACAATACAACAACTTTATAAATATTATAAAAGAGATAGAAGAGAGAATCTCTGGAGTGGAAGACTCAATAGTGGAAACAGATAAATCATTCAAAGAAAACACCAAAACCAAAAAATCCATAACACAAAATGTTCAGTAAATTTGGAGTACCATGAAAAGACCAAACCTGAGAACAATAGGAATAGAAGAAGGAGAAGAATACCAGCTCAAAGGCACTGATAATGTATTCAATAAAATCATAGAAGGAAACCTTCCCAGCCTTGTGGATATATGTTAAATATTTAATAAATCCTGGGATATCAGAGAGACCACACAGTCAAATCCTAGGCAAACAGCTCAGGAAATCCTTGATCCTTTAATACAAGGATAAACAACTGATTCAATGACACATGCCTTTAATTCCAGCACAGGGAAAGCCAGGAATGGGATCAACATCCTTTATCCCATAACTCCAGAGACAGAATTTCTTCTGCTTCTGTGAGTTCAAGGCTACACGCCTTTAATCCTAACCTGGATAAGATAGGGTATATAAGGGCTCATAGAAACCAGGCAGAATCAGAAGCAACTGGCAGAAGTGACTGGCAAAAGCAACCAGGAGTGAGGCTGAGGAAGTTGCAAGACAGCTGGGTGAGAATTGACTGTAGAGGTTCCTCCCTCTGATATTTCAGGCTTCACCCAATATTTAGCTCTGAGTCTCATTTGTGATACTATGTAACCTAAAGAACAAAGAAAAAATGTTAAGAGCTGTGAAGAAAAAGGGCCAACTTACCTATAAAGGCAGACACATCAGAATAACACCAGACTATTCAATGAAAAGAATGAAAGCAAGAAGATCCTGGTCAGAAGTTATATAGACACTAAAAGAGCATGGCTGCCAATCTAGAATCCTATACCCACCAAAAGTATCAATTGTCATAGGTGGAGTAAGCAAGATATTTCATGACAAAGACAAGTTGAAACAATACCTATCCAAAATCCAGCACTACAGAAAGCACTTGAGGAAAAACTCCAACCTAAGGAACCCAGAAACCACAAACAATCAATAATCCCACAGAAGAAAAACCCTAAGAAAGAAATACACACAAGCTATCACCAAAAATAACAGGAAGTAACAATCAATGGTCATTAATATCTCTTAACATCAATGGACTTAATTCACCTATAAAAAGCACACCCTAACACGATGGATACAAAAACAAGAGCCAATCTTCTGCAGCATACAAGAAACACAACTAAACACAGGTTCAGAGTAAAGGGCTGGGAAAAGACTTTTCGATCAAATGGTCCCAAGAAACAAGCTGGTGTTGCTGTCCTAGTATCCAACAAAGTGGACTTCAAACTAAAATCAGTCAAAAGAGACCAGGACAGATATTATTTATTCATCTCAGGAAAAATTTATCAAGATGAGATTTCAATCCTGAATATTTATGCCCCTAATATAAGGGCATCTTCATATCTAAAAGAAAAACTACTAAAGCTTAAACCCCACATCAAATATCTAATAGTGGGAGACTTCAGTACCCCACTTTCACCCTTGAATAGGTTAACCAGACAAAGACTCAACAAAGAAATAAGTGGTCGAACAGATGTTATGATGCAAATGGACTTAATGGATATTTACAGAAGCTTTCATCCAAACACAGAGGAATATACATATTTCTCAGCACCTCATGGAATTTTCTCTAAAACTGACCACATACTTGGTAATAAGGCAAATATCAATAGATTCAAAAATGGGAATTAACCCCTTGTATCATATCAGACCTCCTTGGCCTAGAGTTAGAATTCAACAACAACAAAAATCACAGAAAGCTTACAAACTCTACATTGAACCACTTCTGTGGCAGGGAAGAAGGTAAGAAAGAAATCCAAGACTTTCTAGAATTTAATGAAAATGAATCCACAACATACTGAAACATATGGGGCACAATGAAAGCAGTGTTAAGAGGAAAATTCATAGCATTAGAGTCCTATATTTAAAAAAAAACAACAACAGAAAGCTCACACAAGACTTAAAAACTCAACTGAAAACTTTAGAATAATTAGAAGCAAACTCACCTAGAACTAGTAGAAGCCAGGAAATAATCAAACTTAGGGCTGAAATCAGTACAACAGAAACAAAGAAAACAAAATAAAAGAAATCAATGAATCAAAAAGTTGGTTCTTTGAGAAAGTCAACAAGATAGATAAACCCTTATCCAAACTAACCAAAAGACACACACAGAGAGAATACTCAAATTAACAGATTCAGAAATGAAAAGGGGGACATAATAACAAACTCCCAGGAAATCCAGAGAATTATCAGGTCATACTTTGAAAATCTATACTCCACAAAAATGGAAAACCTACAAGAAATGGAGAGCTTTCTGGACAGGTACCATTTACCAAAATTAAATCAAGGACAGATTATAGGCCTAAACAGACCTGTAACACCAAAGAAAATTGAAGCTGTCATTAAAAGACTCCCAAATAAAAAAAACCCAGGCTCAGATAATTTCAGTGTAGAATTCTACCACACATTTAAAGAAGAGCTAATAACAATACTCCTCAAACTGTTCCATACAATAGAAACTGAAGGAATATTGCCAAACACTTTTTATGAGGCCACAAAAAATCTGATACCCAAAACACTCAAACACACAAAGAAGAAAGAAAATTACAGACCAATTTCCCTCATGAACATTGATGCAAATATTTTCAACAAAATTCTGGCAAACAGAATTCAAAAACATATAAAAAAAGTCATTCAACATGATCAAGTAGGCTTCATCTCAGAAATGCAGGGATGGTTCAACATATGGAATACTGTAAATGTCATCCATCATATAAACAAACTGAAGGAAAAAACCCACATGATAACATCCTTAGATGCTGAAAAAACCTTTGACAAAATCTAACACTCCTTTATGATAAACATCCTGGAGAGATCAGGAATACAGGGAAAACATCTAAATATAATGAAGGTGATTTACAAAAAGCTGATGGCAAACATCAAACTAAATGGAGAAAAACTCAAAGCAATTCCACTAAAATCAGGAGCTAGACAAGGCTGTCCTCTCCCCTCTTATCTATTCAACATAGATCTCAAAGTTTTAGCTAAAGCTATAAGAGATCCAAAGGACATTAAGGGGATACAAATTGGCAAAGAACAAGTGAAACTATCTTTACTTGCAGATGGTATGATTATATACATAAGTGACCCACAGAATTCTACCAGGGAACTTCTACAGCTGATAAACACGTTCAGCAATGTAGCAGGATACAAGCTTAACTCAAAGAAATCAGTAGCCCTCCTATACACTAATGATAAAAGGGCTTAAAAAGAAATAAGGGAAACATTGCCTTTTATGATAGCTGCAAATAGCATTAAATACCTCTGAGTAACTATAACCAAAGAAGTAACAGATCTATTTGACAAAAACTGTAAATCACTGAAGAAAGAAACTAAGGAGGACATGAGAAAATGGAAATATCTCCCATGTTCCTGGATAGGTAGGATCCATATAGTGAAAATGGCAATCTTACCAAAGGCAATCTACAGATTCAATGCAGTTCCCATCAAAATCCAACAATACTCAATTTTATTTGGAATAACAGGAAAGCCAGGATTGCCAAAACCATTTTGCTCAACAAAAGAACCTCAGGAGGCATCACCATCCCCGACTTCAAATTATACTATAGAGCCACAGAAATAAAAACAACTTGGTACTGGCATAAAAACAGACTTGTGTATCAATGGCATGGAATTGAAGACCCAGACATTAATCCACACACCTGTGAGCACTTGATTTTTGACAAAGAGGCCAAATATATTCAATGGAAAAACGATAGTATCTTCAACAAATTGTGTTGGCATAACTGGATGGTAGTATGTAGAAAATGAAAATAGATCCAAACCTATCACCTTGCACCAAACTTAAATCCAAGTGGATCCAAGACCTCAACATAAACCCAGCTACACTGAACTTGATAGAAAAGAAAGTGTGAAACACCCTCCAATGCATTGGCACTGGTGACCACTTTCTAAATATTACACCAGTAGCACAGACACTAAGAACAACAATCAATAAGTGGGACCTCCTGAAACTGAGAAGCTTTTGTAAGGCAAAGGACACAGTCAATAAAGCAAACAACAGTTTATAGGATGGGAAAAGATTTTCACCAATCCTACAGGTGACAGAGGACTCTAAATATATAGAGAGAACTCAAGAAACTAGAGCCCATTTTAAAAAAAATAATTAAAAAATGGGGTTAAGAACTAAAAAGGGACTTCTCAGCAGAAGAATCACAAATGGCTGAAAGGCACTTGAAAAAGTGTTCAACATCTTTAGCCATCAGAGAAATGCGAATCAAAACAACTTTGAGACACGACCTTACACCTGTCAGAATGCCTAAGATTAAAGACATAGATGACAGCCTATGCTGGAGAGGTTGTGGAGCAAGGGAAACACTCCTCCATTGTTGGTGGGAGTGTAAGCTTCTCCAGCCATTCTGGAATGCAATATGGAGGTTTCTCAGAAAACTCAGAAACACTCTCCCCAAGGATCCAGCAATACTACTATTGGCCATGTACCCTAAGGACACACATTCACACTCCAAAGTCATTAGATCTACTATGTTTATAGCTGCATTATTCATAATAGCAAGAACCTGGAAACAACCTAGATGCCACTCAACTGAGGAATGGGTTAACAAACTGTGGTACATCTACCCAATGCAGTACTACTCATCAGTAAGAAAAAAATGATATATTAAAATTTGTAGGCAAATGGATGGATTTGGAGAATATCCTCCTTAGCGAGGTCTCAGAAACCCACAAGGATAAGCAAGGGATATATTCACTCATTAGTGTGGACTTTAAGCAAAAGCATTGTTTTTTCATTGAAAGATGATGGGTAAATAAAATGATTTAAAACATACACACACACACACACACACACACACACACACACACACACTTTTGGTTTGACTGTAGAAGCATTGCTTAGCAGAAATTTGTGATGGCCATAATTCATTTGTGGGCATTAGCTGTGACCTACTGTGCTTCCTTCATCTGTAGCTGAGCCTAACCTGGCTTGAGAAGCTTTAGCTTTTATTTTTTATGTTTCATGTATTTTAGAGAAAAGAGAAGTTTTATTACTGTATGCTTTTTTTAATCTATTCTGAATGTTTTGCTTTTTTATACAAAGTTTGATATTGATTTTCAAAAATACAATAAAAAAGAAATCAGCAATTTGAATATTATATGAAGGGCCACCCTAGCTGTTGCAGAAATAGCAGTCAATGCAATAATTCCAATAAGAAGAGCAATAATCAGTCCAACCATTCAACATGTATTTTTAAATATTCTTTCAGTGAGCTTCTACATCAGAATCATCATAGGTGAGTCTTGTCATTGCCTTGGTAACTTCACGAGTATCTAAATTTCTGGCCTTGCTCTAAGGATGTATGAACTTTCAGAGGTTAAGTTTGCAGACGTACTAGAATTAACACAGGTATGAAGGGTATAGCTTTCACAAGTGATGCTGTAATTATTTGAGTGTCATTGTACAGGCCCCTTTTGTAGCAAGTTATATAATGGCACACATGCCATACAAGAATGACTTGATTTAGTCTAAAAGACAAAGCATATTTATCATCCTTAATGTTTGACTTTCCTTCACACACTTTAAGAGGGCAGAAGGCATTTGCTAATTTCCACAAGTTAGTTTCAATTGAATTGCCAAATTGCAGGAGAGGACTTGACATCCCAACTCCATGCCATTGGATAGGTTCACTAACAGAAGAACTAATTTCTACAGTTCCATTTAAACTATACCACTTCCATCTAAACTCTGAGTGAGAATATTTTCCTTGAGAGAAGCCGTAAGAACTTCAATTGATGGTGTCTTCTTGGGAGATATTAATTACCACTCAAAGTTCTCATTCTTACATTGTTGCCAATGTATTCAGTCAGATTCCTTGTTGGTAACTCTCATATCACAGAACGGTTGATTTATAAAACTAGTAACAATAATCTCCTATCCTTTAGAACCAAAATGTGTAAAGCATATAAATCTTACAATAATCTTTGATAGTATTGACTATGGATAGCCGTTCTTGAAAGACACTGAATTTCATTTCCCAAACAAATAGAAATTCCTTGTACTCCCACAGGATGTTTGGTCATCTCTTTACCCTCTTCCATTGGTTGAGAGGGATCTTGGTAGTCATAAGGCTCAATCAGCCAAGAATATTCTTTAACCACTATAGGAATATCCATATCTCCCTAACTTACTGTTAAGTTAATTGGAGGGTTAGGAATAGGAACCCAATAGTTATTTATGAACTGTCTCGTTTTACATGCACTTTTACCAAGAAATAAGTTTGTGGGCTGTAGAGACAGCTCAGAGGTTAAGAGCACTGGCTGTTCTTCCAGAAGTCCTTACTTTAATTTTTAGCAACCAGATGGTGGCTCACAACAATCTGTAATGAGATCTGGTGCCTTCTTCAGTCATCCATACATGAAAGCAAAACACTGTATATGAAATAAATAAATGCTTTTAAAAAAACAAGAAAAATAAATAAGTTTGTAACATTCAGAGATTTCTGAGTCATAGGAAGTATACCATACAAATTCTTAAGATGTCCCCAGGTGGGAATATTAGCAAGCTGTCTGGTCCAAGGCCTTCTGGATTTTTACTTTCCCAGAGGCATCTAAGCGTTCAAGAGACTATTCTTGCTTATGCCAAATTTTTATCTAATTTGATGGGATTCACTTTTTTTTTTAACTTCCTTGGAAACATAAGCATACCCTGGCCCGATCTTAACACTGTCTCCATTTTTTATACTGATGTCCAGGCATTCTTGTAGTATACAAGCTGATTTAATTCAGCAGGCTTTTGTTTTGTTTCTCTTGTTCAGTGCCATTCAGCATTTGTCTGTCTTTGGTCCTAAGTAAAGATGGCACTTGACCACTTGGTCTCTCTTCTTTGTTTTATTTATTATTTATTGCTTTTGTTTTTAAAGGCAAACTAACATATACTAATATGCATTTAAAATCAGCAAAAAGACATAGAGGTGGGTGTTGTAAATAATTCTGGCTCGGACATTTCCGGCCTGAACTAGAGGTTTGGTCCCACTCTCAGCCCCGCTTAGCATCAAATAATCACACACACACATCACACACAGGCTTATATTGTTTTACACTGAGTGACCTAAGGCTCAGACATATAATTTGCTAGTGCTTGCTCTCAATCTAATCCATCTCATTCAGCTGACGGCTAGGTACCTTTTCTCAGAGCAGCATTTTCTCTGCATCTTCTGGCAGCTCCAGCAACTCTGGCATCAGTGTCTGGACTCAGTCTGGCATCTGTGTCTGCTCTGAGATGTTCCTGAGTTTTCTTAGCCTTGTAATCCCGCCCATACTTCCTGTTTGCCTTTGGCCAATCAGTTTTAATTAAACCCATAGGCAGGACAAATATTTACATTATCTGCATAACCCCACTACAAGTGAGAGAAATCTGGCAGAGGGCTCAAGCTTTGGGACACCTGCTGCTATGGGTCCCTGCAATGCTCCAATAGCTACACAAGTGGCTGTGGGAGGTGAGGGAGGGGCCAAGTGCAAATGGAAGCCTTCAGCTAGGCACGTTTTTCCTGGAGTGAGTGCCTTGTTTCATCTTCCTGATACCTAGGGGAAATGATCTAAAGGTTGTAGCCTAGAACATCTTTTAGGGTAAATGAGGATTGAATTCAAAATGATGCAGACTGTCCAAGTATCCATCCAATAGTGGACAGGGGTCAGGGCTAGAGAAATCCCAAGTGCCTAGAAGTCTGAGAATATAAACCCAAAGAGTCCAAGTAAGACTCAGATCTCAGTAATGGGTATAGATTAGAAAGAGGCAGAAGGAAAGCTACTGAATCAAGGTTCCAAGGAGTCCCAGAATGTCAGACTACAGACAGGACGAGCACTGGGAGAATCCCTGACAAGTCAGATGGCACGAATGTTACTTTAGGATAAATAGATTGCAATTGGGGCTGGAGAGATGGCTCAGCGGTTAAGAGCACTGTCTGCTCTTCCAGAGGACCCGGGTTCGATTCCCAGCACCCACATGGCAGCTAACAACTGTCTGTAGTTCCAGTTCCAGGCAAACACCAAGGCAAATAAATAAATAAATAATAAATAAATAAAGTTAAAAAAAAATAGATCGCAATTACCTGTATTTGCAGATGGGCTCCATGCAGCCAGGCAGCATGGTGAGACTGCGGGGAAGAGATACACAGGCTGGGTTCACGTGGAGGGACATTATTATAGAGTAGGGAGGAAGAGATGGAGAGAGGGAGGGAGAGAGAGAGAGACAGAGACATAGAGAGACAGAGAGAGAGGAGAGGGAGTGTTAGAGAAGAGATGGGAGGAGGGAGAGAGGAGCGACAAAGGGAGGGACAGCAGGAGGGAGGGAGGGGTCAGGGAAGCAAGCCCTCTGGCAAACAGATAACAAAAACCAAGTGAGTTAAGAGTGGAGTCTTCCACAGATGACAGCCTATGCTGGAGAGGTTGCAGAGCAAAGGGAACACTCCTCCATTGTTGGTGGGAGTGTAAGCTTGTTCAGCCACTCTGGAATGCAGTATAGTGGTTTCTCAGAAAACTGGGAATCAATCTCCCCAACCCAGCAATACCACTTCTGGGTGTATACCCTAAAGACACACATTCACACTCCAAGACATTAGCTCAACTATGTTCATAGCAACATTATTCATAATAACAAGAACCTGGAAACAACCTAGATGCCCCTCAAATGAAGAATGGATTAACAAACTGTGGTACATCTACACAATGGAATACTACTCAGCAGTAAGAAAAAATGATATTCTAAAATTTGCAGGCAAATGGATGGATTTGGAGAATATCCTCCTGAGGGAGGTATCTCAAACCCAGAAAGATAAGCAGGGGATGTACTCACTCATTAGTGGTCTCTAAACAAACAAACAAGAAAAAAAGCCAAGCATGCCCAAGCTGCAAACCACAACCACTGAACAGCTTGGAATCTGAAACACCTTGGACTGACACCTTGGATGCCACTCCCTCTAGAGGAACACCTGACTCAGTCTTGATGTTGGGGTGAGGAGACTGGATCTGCCAGGAGTGGATGCTGAACTGAGCAATATTGGGACCTTGGGACCTCCTACCCTTGCTGGGGAGGAGATGGGGAGATGTGGAGAAGAGAGAGTGACTGGAGAGGGTGGGAGGGGGAAGGGACCTTGAATAAGGATATACAACGATAGAAAATGTGACTTTAGTCACAATAAAAAAAAAAAAAGAAAAGAAAAAATAAAATATTAAGTGAAAAAAGAGTGGGGTCTTCTTAAGGACTGCCCTCTTAAAGTGTAGAAAGAAAAGTCAAGCATTAAGGATGATATATATGCTTTGTCTTTTAGACTAAATCAGAGCAATCCTTGTATGGCATGTGTACCATTACCATATTAACCAAAGAAAGGGCCTGTACAATGCCACACTAATAATTACATCATCACTTGTGAAAGCTGTATCCTTCATACCTGTGTTAATTCTAGTATGTCTGTAAACTTAACTTCTGAAAGTTATAATTCTTAGAGCAAGGCCAGCAATCTGGAAAACAGTAAAGTTGTGAATGCCATGACAAGACAAATGATGATCCTGGTGTACCTGGAAATTCGCTGAAAGAAACATGTTGGATGGTTGGACTGATTGTTGCAGTTATTATTGGAATTATTGCATTGCCTGCCTCTGTTACATCAGCCAGGAAGACTTTCATAAAACAAAACAAAACATTCAAACTTCTGAGTTCATTGGAAACTGGCATAAGCATTCTACAGAATTCTAGACTGAACAAAATAAAGTAGATAAAGAGACAGTTAGTTGATTTAAGACAAGCTGTTATATTTTAGAGATCAGTTAGAAATACTAAAGGAGTAGGTAAAATTAAAATGTGATTGCACTGTTACATCTTATTGTATTAAACCTTCAAATTTAATAAAAAAAAAAAGAATGATTAGAAAAAGGGTCAGATGCATTTGATGGGTCAGCCTAATTTTTCTCAAATGATTTATAATTTACAGCAAGAAATTAAAGAAACTTTAAAAAAAACAGTACCTGTTAAGACAGGAATGGATGTTACCCTGTGAATCACTTTTATAGATTTATCGTTTTAGCAAGTGTTACTGTTGTGCTGGCAATAGTAACCTCATTGGCTTTAAAATGTATTTGGCTTATATTCATAAGATTGTAAAACAAAAAGATAGAGAAAAGGCTGTAAAGCTACATAATCTTCAATATAGTTACTTGTTGCATATAAAAACCAGTTGATTTGTTAGGGGAATTTCTGCAGGCTTCTGCAGCTGGTTTGATTACAGAGTGTTAGTTAGCATATAGATTTGATGTGATTTATGACTGTTACTTTTTGTCCCTGGTACCTTCTGTTTGAAGTATGTAAGTGTTGTCTAAGAGTTTCCCAGGGGTTCAAGGCCCATGCACAACTTGGTTAGGAGAGGACCTGGCAGACTAGGGGTCTTCTAACTAAGAATTTGCATTTGACATTGTCCCTTTGGGATGCTTACATAAGAGGTTTTGGCATATAAAACTGACTTAATGAACTGTGAATTGTATAATAATAAAAAAGCACTTCACTAAGTGGTAGGGTTGGTTCATAACAGGATGATTCTTCTGCAGCTGGAAAACACTAAAATTTCATCTTCAGAGTACCTTCTGTGTCTTCTTTTCATGGACCCACCTGAATGAATCCACACCCAATGGACAACAGCTCTGTGAAAATTGTGAGCCTCAATTGTAACCCCCTGAAGTTCCCTACAACATGTTGAACATGAAGGAAGAAAGACTTCCTAGAAAATTCTCTTCAGAAGGAGGCAGGTGAGGTGGTCAGTGCCAGCACATTTCCCATTGCCCGCACATCACTAGGAGCAGCAGTCAGTCCTCTGTATTTGGGCTCAGATCATACTGAGCATAAACTTCCCTTATTTCCAGAACTATTCCTACTGCATTTCTATGACATATCCACTTTGTGCAATGGGTTCATAACTTTTTATCTACAAAGGGTTTAATAATTTGATGACACTGATATTTTTGTTTCCCTTCTCCAACAAAGATCTCCATAAATTAGTTCCCAGGACTCTACAAAACCTGCACATTTCAATCTAGTGAAGTATATACAGGACATTGGTCTCAGAGGAGTGAAGATCTGTAGAGCAGACAGCTGATATTAGGGTGAAATGTAGTCACTATGGCAGTTGCATAGAATCCTGAGTACATTAGATGCTGTATTCTCCTAAGGTGGTCCTGAGCCAACACCATGCAGCACCTAAGACATCTGTGTCCTAACAGTGTTGAATCAGCTGCCTGAGGTGCTAGACACAGCCTGGAGTCCCACAGAGCCTCTGTCACCTGCAGTTGATGCAGATGCATCAAGAGTAACAACAACAGGGAAGTCCCCATTGTACCCTCCCCCTGTGATGGTCCACCCAGGGCCTACACTGAGACCAAGTGTGGAAGGAGTTAAGACATTGCTCCATGAGCAGCTAAGGCCCTGGGAACCTGAGAGAGCTAAGCTCAGAAGAGTGGCCTGATGAGCAGAGGACACTGTGTGACCAGAGGATGGAATGGGAACACCACATGACATGAGATCATGATCAGAAACCTTGTCTTCAAAAAAAGTGCAGAGTAATTTGGCCACAGGATCAGGAGTGTGGAGTTGGAGCATTCTTCTTCCCTGTTTTATACCATCGTCTACCTGCACAGTTTACACTCCACAGATGTCTGCAGACTAAGGCAGGGTGTGACTCTCTAAAGTGACTTTTGTCCATATGAGAGTAATATACATAGTCACATTGTCAATAACTAAATGGTATTGGTAGATCATTCTACAATTTTCAGGTCACTATTTTAAACCAAACTGAACTGATCATTTTAAAGAAAACACAGCTCCAGTGACCTTGGCTTCTGACAACAGAACACAGGGCTGGTGTGATGAGGGGAGGGTAGGTGCACCTGAGGGGCGGGGCTGAGGTCAGTTTGTGATGTTCTAGTAAGGGGATCTGAACCAAAGCTGTGGACTCCATGGTTATAAAGATATGTCAAACAATCTAATTAAAGTTTAGACAAACACACACATGCAAAGAGAAAAAGAGAGGGAGAGAAATATATATATATATATATGGAGAGAGAGAGAGAGAGAGAGAGAGAGAGAGAGAGAGAGAGAGAGGCAGAGGAGGGGACAAAATTCTGTATAGAGAACAAGGGTGGCCTGGACATACAATAACTGACTCATGCTGGACCAGAAAAATATTTGTGATGCTGATATTTCAGGTTATAGTTAATACTGGCTGTGACTTTCCACTTAACAAAACTGAACGAGGCAAATGAGGCTGTGACAGAAGTTTCTATCACCAGCCCTGACTCACTTAATTATGTTTCTCTTTAAAGACCCACAGGGGAGTTATTAACCAAGTCTTTATCTAGCAATGAGCAATGTCAAGCCAAGGGTAATGTCACCTACCTCCTGTTCCTTGTACACTTAAGCATCTACTGTTCCTTGGTCCATGTGACCCAGGCTGCAGCTGGGTCTGCCAGTGAGTCTGACCAACAGGAGAGGATACACAGCACAGGATGGTCACTAGACGGTCAGTTCATTCTTCAAAGGCTTTATTTTTTATCATGAATTGTCTATTTTTACCTGGAGAAATAAAATTATGGCTTCTTTTCTCTTGTTTGTTGGTGTTTTGAAAAAAGCTTTCTCTGTGCAACCTTGGCTATCCAGAAGTTGCTTTGTAGACCTGGCTGGCCTTGAACTGAGAGATCCATATGCCTCTACTTCTCCAGTGCTAGGATTACATGCAATTACTACCATCCCAGGCTACTTTCTAAAGCTTTCTTTTAGTACTTACTTACTGAAATTTTATCTAAGTTATAAATGAATGGAACAATATATGTTACACATACAGAATATTATTTATCTTTTAACACAGTCATTTACCAAGAATCTTCAAAGTCACTTTTAAATGGACTGTGTGCATTTTTCTTTTTTAATACTTATTTATAATATATACAATTTTCTACCTTCATTTATTCCTGCATATAGTTAACTTTATTCCTTCACTTTCTGAATAATATGTCTGTTTGCTTATTTGCATGTGTCTTTTATTTTTTGTCTGTTTCTTTTTGTCAATATTCGTTTTGTTGCTAGCAAAAAAAAAGTATTGTGCAGATTTCAGAAACTAACTAATAGAGGTCCCTATTAGTCATCAGGGAATTTTATGACCATGAACTATAGTAAGTCTACTCTGATTTGTGATAGATCTAAACAAAAAAATAATTTCTACTTTAAAAAAATCCTTATCTTCTACTTAGATAATAATTCTTTGAAATAAAAACCCAGGGGACTTTATCCAGACACTAGACTTGTGCACATATCAATTTGCAGTCACAAACCCCAAAGCATTCTTGGTTGACTAGGAAACATCAACGGACATCACTATCTGGATGAGGAACTACACTGAACAGTTAGATTTCATCCTGGTGGGATTCTTCAGTCAATCCAAACACCCTGCCCTGCTTGCTGTGGTCATATTTGTGGTTTTCCTGCTGGCCTTGTCTGGGAATGCCCTCCTGATCCTTCTGATACACTCTGACACCCGCCTCCACACACCCATGTACTTTTTCATCAGCCAGTTGTCACTCATGGACATGATGTACATTTGTGTCACTGTGCCCAAGATGCTCATGGACCAACTCCTTGGGAGCCACAAGATCTCAGCTGTTGCCTGTGGCATGCAGATGTTCCTATACCTGACACTAGCAGGTTCAGAATTTTTCCTTTTGGCTGTCATGTCTTATGACCGCTATGTGGCTATCTGCCATCCACTCCGTTATCCTGTCCTCATGAATCGTAGGGTGTGTCTCCTCCTGATGTCTGTCTGCTGGTTCCTAGGATCCTTGGATGGCTTCATATTCTCCCCTGTCACCATGACCTTCCCATTCTGTAGATCCAGGGAAATCCATCATTTCTTTTGTGAAGCCCCCACTGTGACAAAGCTCTCTTGCTCAGATACCTGGCTCTACGAGATGCTCATGTACTTGTGCTGTGTGCTCATGATTCTCATCCCTGTGACAGTCATATCAAGCTCCTATTCATCCATCCTGCTCACTGTTCTGAGAATGAACTCTGCAGAGGGCAGGAAGAAGGCCCTTGCCACCTGCTCCACCCACATGACTGTGGTCATCCTCTTCTATGGTGCTACTCTCTACAATTACATGTTCCCTGCCTCCTTCCACACCCCTGAGAAGGACATGGTGGTTTCTCTCTTTTACACAATATTCACCCCTCTGTTGAACCCACTAATCTACAGTCTTAGGAATAAGAATGTCACAGAGGCTCTGAAAAAATTGCTGGGTAGGAAGACCTTCTTTCTAAAAACAATGAAGTAAGTAATTTGAAATGAGTATTTCCCCTCCTTTTCTCTAGACCTCTGCTCCAGATATCATGCTTCTGTTATTCCATGTCTGTCATGTCTCATTGTATAGTCACCCTTTTTGAAGGATTATTTCTACTCTGAAAATTTAATTGTCATACTTCTTGTACACTTAAAAACCTTTATAAGGTTCAATGTTACATGTTTATGGAGTTGAGAGTGGATGTTTAATTTTCTGTGACAATCACTTTATCATTCAAAATTATTTTATACTGAGGAATAAATGGTCATGAGATGTTCACCTCGATAAAGATAAAGTGAGTTGGAAGCAAAGTGGTTGACAGCATTAAGTAGAGGGGAATTGAGATGATGGCAGATTGGTTTAGTTCTGTACTTTTTTTCTGATCATATATGTTTACTTCAAATTAAATAAAAATAAAGAGTAAGATAGAGTTTTATTCCTTCTGCTCCTTTACAGTATATAGTAAAAATTGTGGTTAAACAAAATTTACATCTGAATTGTACAAGTGGTCCAGAGGGTTTCATATTGTCAGCATAGCTGCATTTGCATATAAATATACTCATGAATCTCTCAAAAGCAAACACAGCTCTTACTTCGTGAAAATGGGATACAATTTATTCTTGAGCCCATTATCTGTGTGACTATGGACCAGAAACATGGACTCAGGTGACCTCCAGTGACATGTTCTAAGTTTCATGGACTGTTACAAAGCACAAACAAGCCATCTGTCATAACTCACAGAGCTTTCAACTACACTGTGGAGACACCAGGGATTCAGATTGTAACGAAGTGGGAAAATCTCTGCTATGGTTTTCAGATGCTGCCTGGTGGCATGAAAAGCTTTAGTTTACAGGCAGCTGGCATTCTGTTGAGCTAATACATGGAAAACGTTTCACCTGATAGGCACAAGGATGCTGGCTCAGAAACCAAGGCTTGCAACAAATGATGCCTATAGATGGGCTGTGGTCAATTGCTTTGTATTCAAATGTTCGAGCACTTCATAGTCACTGGGGTCTAATCAACTGACCAGTCACAGAAATGTTAACATGTGAATGTCCTTATCCTCTGGGAAATGCAGTGTGGCGCCCCCTGTTGGCCAAGCATCACATCTGCTACATGAAGAGTCCAACTGCTGTTTTCTGGCCCATGGTGAGGAAGCTCAGTCCTAGGAGTCCAGACAATTAGGGCAGCAGTCTTTAGGACAGAGGGGGCTGGTGCCACCATTCTTATCTAGAAATAATTTTTCTCCACTTTCTGTATCTTACATAGCATTCACACTTGACATGTTACAAAATGTTATACCTGAAGCTGAGTTAGCATATACATGTGACCAATTTATAGGAATATTATACCTGAAGTTACATGTTTGAGAACACAGTGTGGCCTCAGAAAGTAAGAAATGCAAATGAAAAAATGAGTTTCTTTCTTCTTTTCTTTTTTTTTAAAGTTAAAAATTTCTTAGTTTTTATTTCTGGTACCAATATCATTATTTAAAGTGCAATATACGCGATGTAATGAAAAAAAAAAAAGGCCACAACAGATAAAAGACCTCAGCAATATCCATCTGATACTCTACATTTCATAAATCAATAGCTGCAACCTGCCTGTGACAGTCCTGAACAAGAAGTGTTTCCTATTTGATCTGCACTGACTTTTCTGACTGTGGCTCATTGCTCTTTTTGTGGCAAATTTTTACAGTTCCTCTAATGCATTAGGACAACTGTCTCCAAGAATCCTGCAGGTTTCCTTCCAACTCCTCTCTCTCTCTGTCTGTCTGTCTCTGTCTCTCTTCTAAGAACTACAGCCATTTCCTTATGTTTTTTTTTAAACCTGCTGCTGCCATATCCACCAGTTTCTTAATAGAAACTTAATAGACTAATATATAACTAGGAACACCTTTTAACTAGGCTTTCTGTGTGGTTCCTTTCTGCCATTTAGTAATTTGAACTCTATGAATTATTTAATTTGATGTCTAAAATATTTAAAATAATTTACTTTTTTCATATGTCTGCTTTCTTTTAGTCAGTGGTTTCATAGCTATAATTTCATATGGAGTGGCCAGTGTTAATTTTAAAGATTGTTTTTCAGTTTCTAAACTTCAGTAACTCTAATTTATAGATTTATTTTGTTGTTGTTGTTGTGGCATTGACATTACACCAGATTGCAGCTTGGAGAAGTAATTGTAGTTCCACCATGTAGAATAAATTAGAAACAACATTATATCCTTTTGACTTTTTTTCTAATAAAATTGTCCTTCCCCCATATATAAAACATTACTAGAGATTAGGATGGAAACAAGAAGTGATATCCGTGAAAGATAGGAATTCCACAAATTATTGTGGACATAGCTAAATCATTTATGTGACAACCAGAAAGGGAGATGCTATTTTAAAATAATGTACTATATCTTTGTAATACTTTCCTACTCCAGAACCAATCATTACTCAAAGCCTTTTCCTATAGCAAACCTCACTTTGAAGGGTAATTACAAGTCAGCTCCTTTTCTGAACCAGCCACTGGCACTCCTTTCTTACATCAACAATTTATCCTAAAACACCATCAATTCTCCAGCCACATTGTCATGGGATCATCACTCTCATGTCTAGCCGTGAGAACAAAAGAGTTCAGCTGATGGAGGCTACTGTGAGTTCATCAGGATTCCAGTGGACTTTAATTTGGATGCTAAAAACATCATCTGTTCCTGCCTCCCCTGGTTCCTGCATAGGTCTTCTGATGCTAACAGGACAGGCCTGAGGCCCTCATTCAGCAAATAAGCCACATCAGTCCTTGTCCCAATTTCATATCATCAGTGGAATTTCTCAAAACCTAACTTAGTAGGGCACCTACTGTTAACTCTGGCAGCCGCATGTAGCAGAACACATGCACACATGCAGCCACATATATGCAAACATATATACAGGAATTCATACACACACACACACACACACACACACACACACACACTCAAAAAACAAAATTAAAATAAACCTACCACATGACTACTTTTCTCTATTTACCTGCAGGCCTCTAAGTCAGCACACCACAGAAATATGTGTACATCAGTGTTTAGCACAGTGCTGTCACAGTAGCTATGTTATGGAACATAGCTTCCTCAAAACATTAAACATACATAATAAAGAAAGAACTTTAAGAGCTGCAAAGGAACATGGCCAAGTAACTTATAAAGGCAGATCCATCAGAGTAACACTAGACTTCTCAATGTGGACTCTGAAAGCTAGGAGGTCCTGGACAGATGTTATTAAGACACTCAGAGACCACTGATGCCTGTCCAGACTACTATACCCAGCAAAACTCTCACACTATAGATGAATTAGCATGATAATCTACCACAAACCAGATTTATACAATATCTATATACAAATCCAACCCTCCACAAAGAACTAGAAATAAACCTCTATCCTAAACAAGCTAGATACACCCACAAAGGCAAAAGCAATAGATAATCCCACAGAAGGAAACCTCAAAGAAAAGAAACACATACACACTACCACAAAATAACAGGAATTATCAATCCCTAATCATTAATATTTCTTAACATTAATGGACTCAATTCACCTATAAAAAGATACAGGCTAACACAATGGATACACAAACAAGATTCATCTTCCTGCTGCATACAAGAAAAACACTTCAACTTCAAAGACAGACACTATCTCAGAGTAAAGGGTTGGGAAAAGATTCTCTAATCAAATAGACTTAAGAAACAAACTGGCATAGCTATCCTAATATCCAAAAAATACGTCGAATTAAATCAATCAAAAAAGATCAGAAATAGGGGCAGAAGCACTGACTAGTCTTCCAGAAGTCCCTGAGTTCAAGTTCCAGAAACCACATGGTGGCTCAAAACTATCTGTAATGAAATCTGGTGCCCACTTCTGTCTGCAGACAGTCAGAAGACTGTATAATAAATACATAAATGAATAAATAAATGGATGAATAAATTTTAAGAAAAGAAAAAACCAGAAAGTAATTACTTATTCCCCTCAAGAAAAGCACATCAGAATAAAATCTCAATCCTGAACGTTTATGCCCCAATACAAGGGAACCTACATACCTAAAAGAAACATTACAAAAGATAAAACGTTATATCAGACTCCACAAACTAACAAGAGGAGACTTCAACACTCCACTCTCATCAATGGCTAGCTGTATCAGACAAAAATTTAACAGAAAAATAAAGGAGCTAACAGATATTATGACTCAAAAGGACTTAACAGATATATACAGAACATTCAATCCCAATCACAAAAGAATATACATTCTTCTAGGCACCCTATGGAACCTTCTCTAAAACTGACCACATACTCAGTCACAAAACAAATATGGAGAGATACAAAAAATGGAAAAAAACAACCTTGTATCCTACCATATCACCATGCACTAAAGTTAGAATTCAACCACAACACAAATCACAAAAAGCCTACAAATTCATACAAACAGAAAATCTCTTAAGTGAACCTCATCTGGATCAAGCAAGAGGTAAAGAAAGAAATTAAAGACTTCCTAGAATTCAATGGAAATAAATCTACAATATATCCAAACTTATGGGATGCAATGAAAACAGTTCTAAGAGGAAATTTCATAGCACTAGGTGCCTACAAATAATTTGGAGAAAACTCATATAAGAGACTAAACAGCACAGCCAGACGCTCAACAACAAATAGAAGCAAACTCATCCAGAAGGAGTAGATGGCAGGAAATAATCAAACTCAGGGCTGAAATCAATACAATAGAAACAATACAAAAAAAAATCAATGAAACATAGAGTTGATTCTTTGAGAAAGTCAGCAAGATAGACAAATCCTTATCTAAACTAACTAAAAGCAGAAAGAGAATATTCAAAATTAGAAATGAAAAGGAAGACATAACAACAGACCCTGAGTATATAGGAGAAACATTGGCTCATACTTAAAAAACCTGAACTCCTTAACATTGGAAATTCTAAAAGAAATGGATAACCTTCTGTGTAAGGATTCCTAACACACCACGTGGTGGACCCAACATGGCACTGGGTGAAATAAGAATTCCTGGCATGTGGCAGCCACCTGGTAAAACCAACATGGCACCTGCAGAACACACTTTGTAGGGCATGCACTAGGTGTGGCTATGTAAATCTGTGCCCACCTGCTCTCTTAAAGGAAACACAGGAAGGCTGGTTTCTCTCTGTATTTCTCCTCTTCTGCTTCCCTCCTGGTACCCACTCAGTAGTTCCCCTAAATAAACTCTTGTGTGGCATCTGGTGGTGTGTGTCTCTCCATGTGCAAAACCAACATTCTGGATAGGTATCATTTACCAAAATTAAATCAAGACCAGATAAACAACATAGATAGACCTATAAGCCCCAAGAAAATAGAAGCAGTTATTGAAAGTATCCCAAGCAAAACAAACAAACAAACAAAAAAATAGGGCCAGATGGTTTCAGCACAGAATTCTACCAGAATTTAAAAGAACTAGTATCAATGCTCCTCAAGTTGTTCCATACAGCAGAAACAGAAGGAACATTGTCAAACTCTTTTTATGAGGCTATAGTCACACTGATACCAAACCACACAAAGACACAACAAAGAAAGATAAATGCATACCAATCTACTTCATGAATATTGATGCAAAAATATTCAATAAAATGCTGGAAAACAGAATTCAAGGACATACTAAGAAAAATCATCCACCATGATCAAGTATTCCTCATCCCAGAGATGCAGAGGTAGTTCAACATATGAAAAACTGTCAATGTCATCTCTCACATAAGCAACCTGAAAGAAAAAATTTCACAGGATCATCTCATTAAATGCTGAAAAGACCTTTGACAAAATTCAACACTCCTTCAAAGGTTCTGGAGAGATCAGGGATATGAGAAAAATACTTCAACATAATAAAGGTAATTTACAGAAAGTCGATAGCCATCATAAAAGTAAATGGAGAGAAACTCAAAGCAACATCACTAACATCAGGAACAAAATAAGGCTGTCCACTCTTCCCATATCTATTCAGTATATTTCTCAGAGCTTTCACAGGAGCAATAAGACAGCAAAAGAAGATCAAGGTTAAGAAAGAAGTCAAACTCACTATTTGCAGATGACATGGTAGTATACATAAGTGACATAAGGTGTTGTGTGCTGGCCTTTAATACCAGCACCCAGGACTTAGAGGCAAAAAAACTCTGTGAGTTTTGGGCCAGTTTGGTCTACATAGGGCCCTCCCAGAGCTACCCAGATAGGTATCATTTCAAAAAAAAAAAAAGAAGAAGAAGAAGAAAAGAAAGAGAAAGAGATAATACCAAAACACGACAAAAGAATAGAATATTTAATTTGAACAATTTTCCTTTTTAATTAAAAATGTTCATACAAGTGTATACTGTCTGCTGACCATACCCTTTTCCCTTCTTTTAGGCCCTTCTGTCCCTTGGAAAACTTTTTTTGACCTAAATTCATCTAGACACATAATTTTATGTGTCTGTATACAATTTAGAAACAACAGATGACTGAAAACATGACATTTGTGTTTCTGAGACTGCCTTAATTCACTTAAAATATTTATCTCCACTTGAGTCCATATTTTCTATAAGGAACCTGACTTTGATCTTACTACAGCTGAAATAAATTCCCATTGTGTATCTACCACATCTTCTATATCCATCCCTCTGTACCTAGGTTGGCCCCATAACTACTTAGCCCTTGTGAACAGTGTTGCAATAGACACTGGTGTGCACTTGCCTCTGTGATGCATTCACTAGGAGTCCTTAATGTAAAAATAAGAAATGGCATAGATTAATGATCCCATGGTGGATCAATTTTTATTGTGTTCTTTTTAATTCTCTCTCTCTCTTTCTCTGTGTGTGTGTGTATGTGTGTAATAAAGGTTTTTTATTGGCTTTAACCCATATCCTAACAGACTTTTCTGATGAATAATATTCCACAACAACAGAATCTCAATGTTGTATTGATTTGCATTCTTTCTGATAATGAGGTTGAACATTTCTTCATGTTTATTGGCCATTCAATTTCATCTTTGGAGATCTCTGTGTTCACTTAATTAGGCTATTTATTAATTAGGTTGCTTGATTTCAAATTTAGCTTTTTAAATTCTTGGTGTGATCTACATTTTAACCTTTGAGTATATGAACAGTGCAATCTTTTTTTAGCTCATTGTTTGCTTTGCCTGAAGAACCTCCTGTAGTCTGTCAGGATCCCACCTGATGACTGTGGACGTCATTACCTGGATAACTGGAATCCTAGTCACAGGTCCTGGTCTGTGCTGGAGCTTAGTGATGTTTCTCTGCTTCCTTCTCTGTTTCAGAGCCTCAGGTCTAATCAGTCTTAGGATACATTGGAAATGGAATTTCTGTAGAGCAAGAAATAGGGTCTAATTTCATTCCACTGCACAAGGCTCTCCAATGTTCTCAGCACTAGCTGTAGATGGCATTGTGTTTTCTCCCTGGTGTATTTTAGCATCTTTCATAAATCAAAATACCATGGCTTTTTGAGTTTATACCTGGACCTCCTATTTCAAAGCAACTTTTGTATCTTTTTTGTGACCACACCATGGTACTTTTGATCTCTGGTTCTTAATGTAAATTCTGAAATGTTGACACTTTTGGCATTTTTTTTCGGGTCTCTTGGGCTATCTGTAAGCATTTGTGCTTCACTGTTAATGTTTGTGTTTTGTTTTGTTTCTGTGAGGAATGGTATTGGTACAGGGAAATAATTATTTAACCTCTGTGTGCTTGGATTATTTCTTCAAGCTTGTCTTCCATTCATGATCATCTTTCTTATGCTTCATAAATTTGACTGCTAATGTTTTCCAGTGCTTTGTAAATAGATGTTTATTGTTTGTTTTAATTTTGAACATTATATTGGTGTTATACTTTCCCCCACACCTCAATTTTCCTGGTTACGTTCTCATGTTACTGAGTTCTTCTAAGAGTGAATGAGAGCAAAGACAGACAAGAGGACATTGTTCACCATGGAAACTAATGTATAAACAAAACTAGAAAACTTAAAGCAATAAAATATAGAAGTTTGTTTCTCTCCTGAACATTATCCTTTCTTGTAGATAATTCATTTCATCACTCACATTCCATTGTTTTTTTTACATTATATTATTAGTTTACTATTTATACAGAGTATTTTTCTTCATTATTTAGAAAATTTAACAACTAATGATACACTAAACTAAAATTATCTTTTTCTATACATCATAAAATGTCAACATAAAAGATAATTAGCTATCACATTATAATTTAATTGGATTTTCTATATCAATTAATTGATTTTTTCCCTTCTTTATTTATTTTGTATTTATCAAGAACAACAGTAAAATGAATTTAAAATGCTGATAAGTTAACAATAACTATGAAGAAGATAAAAATCATAAGTATGACTTATCAAGGGTGATAATGCAAAAAAGATTACTACACATATATTTACTTTGTGTTCAGCTTTCCCTCTGAATTTTTTCTTTTTCATCCCTGTATATCCTTATTAAAGGCCCCTTCCCCCTCCCGCCACATCAGGTCATTTTTTTCTTCTCCATCCCTTTCCTGGGCAGGCAGCAGACAGTCCCATGGTCCCACTGATCCAATAATGCTTAATTCAGTCTCCACTCCTGGCAAATCCAGTTTTGTCCCCCCTCCCTCAAGAGTGAGTCAGGTGTTCCTATAGGTGGAGTGGGATCTGAAGGGTCAGTCCAGGGTGTTTCTGATCCCAAGCTGTTCAGTGGTTGTGGTTTGCAGCTTAGGCATGCTATGCTTTTTTCTTGTTTGTTTGTTTAGAGACCACTAATGAGTGAGTACATCCCTTGGTTATCTTTCTGATACCTCGCTCAGGAGGCTATTTTCCAAATCCATCCATTTGCCTGTGAATTTTAGGATATCGTTCTTTCTTACTGCTGAGTAGTATTCCATTGTGTAGATGTACCATATTTTGTTAATCCATTCTTCAGTTGAGGGACATCTAGGTTGTTTCCGGGTTCTTGCTATTACAAATAATGCTGCTATGAACATAGTTGAGCTAATACCTTTGGAGTGTGAATGTACCTCTTTAGGGTATACACCCAGAAGTGGTATTGCTGGGTCCTTGGGGAGACTGATTCTCAATTTTCTGAAAAACTGCCATATTGCATTCCAAAGTGGCTGAACAAGCTTACATTCCCATCAACAATGGAGGAGTGTTCCCCTTGCTCCGCATCCTCTTCAACATAGGCTGTCATCTATGCCTTTTATCTTAGCCAATCTAACAGGTGTCAGGTGGTATCTCAAAGTTGTTTTGATTTGCATTTCTCTGATGGCTAAAGATGATGAACACTTTTTCAGGTGCCTTTCAGCCATTCGTAGTTCCTCTGCTGAGAATTCCCTTTTTAGATCTGTACCTCATTTTTTGATTGGGTTATTCAAGGTTTTGGGCTCTAGATTCTTGAGTTCTTTATATATCTTAGAGATCAGTCCTCTATCACTTGTAGGGTTGGTGAAAATCTTTTCCCATTCTGTAGGCTGGCGTTTTGTCCTATTGACAGTGTCCTTGGCTTTGCAGAAGCTTCCTAGCTTCAGGAGATCCCACATATTGATTGTTGGTCTTAGTGTCTGTGCCACTGTGTTATATTTAGGAAGTGGTCGCCTGTGCCAATTCATAGAAGTGTATTTCCCACTTTCTTTTCTATCAAGTTCAAAGTGGCTGGGTTTATGTTGAGGTTTTTGATCCACTTGGATTTGAGTTTTGTGCAGGGTGACAGGCTCGGATCTATTTGCATTTTTCTACACATTTCCATCCAGCTATGCCAATACCATTTGTTAAATATACTATCTTTTTTCCATTGAATGTTTTGGGCCTCTTTGTCAAAGATCAGGTGTTCATAGGTTTTTGGGTTAATGTCTGAATCCTCAATTCTATTCCATTGGTCCACAAGTCTGTTTTTATTCCAATACCAGGCTGTTTTTAGTACTGTAGCTCTATAGTATAGCTTGAAGTCAGGGATGGTGATACCTCCTGAGGTTCTTTTTTGAGTAAAATGATTTTGGCAATCCTGGCTTTCCTGTTATTCCAAATGAAATTGAGTATTATTCTTTCAAGGTCCAAAAAATATTGTGTTGGGATTTTGATGGGCAGTGCATTGAATCTGTAGATTGCCTTTGGTAGAATTGCCATTTTTACTATGTTGATCTTGCCAATCCAGTAACATGGGAGAGCTTTCCATTTTCTGATATCCTCTTCACTTTCTTTCTTCAGTGATTTAAAATTTTTGTCAAATAGGTCTGTTACTTCTTTGGTTATAGTTACTCCAAGGTATTTAATACTATTTGCAGCTATTATGAAGGATAATGTTTCCCTTATTTCTTTTTCAGCTCTTCTGTCTTTAGTGTATGGAAGGGCTACTGATTTCTTTGAGTTAATCTTGTATCCTGCTACATTGCTGAAGGTGTTTATCAGCTGTAGCAGTTCCTTGGAAGAATTTTGTGGGTCACTTATGTATACAATCATATCATCTGCAAATAGAGATAGCTTCATTTCTTTTTTTTCCATTGTTTTTTATTTTGTGTTCTTCTCTCACACAACATATTTTGCCAACAGTTTTCTCTATTGATGTCCATGACAGTGTCTGTGCCCATGTTCCCTTCCCCACCATCAATCCATCCTTCTCATGTTTCCATTCAGAAAAGAAGAGGCTGCCCAGGGACAATGAACCAAAGAGGGCATAACGTGTTAAATAGGGCAGACACAAACTCTTTTATCAGGGCTCGACAAAGCAGCCTAGAAGGTAGAAAAGGACCCTAAGATCAGGAAACTAAGTTGGAGATACCACTAACCATGGTTAAAGGTCCCACAACACCAGACTAACAACCATAACATATTTGCCGAGGACCTACCACAGACCCCTACAGTCTCTAAGGCTATGTCTTCAGTCTTTCCCTATGAGCCCTGCATAGTTGATTCTGTGGCCCTGTTCTTCTGGTGTTCTTGACCCTCTGGCTCCTACAATTCTTCTTCCATGGGTTTCCCTGAGCTACAAGAGGATGAGTCCAATGAAGACCTCTAATATGGGCTCTGTCTCAGCCTAAAATTTGGCTGTGGGTCTCTGCAACTGCTCCACTCACCAGCTAGAGGAAGCCTATCGGGTGATGATCAAGCTAGACACAGATCTATAAGTATAGTATAATATCAATAGGAAACATTTTATTGATTTTCTTTTCTATTCTATCTTTTAATTATTAAACCTCGGGTTCCTGGTCATCTAGGCAGGGTAGGGTATGGGCTCCCTCTTGTGGTGTGTTCCTCAAATTAGACCAGTCAATGTTGGTCACTCCACAAACTCCATGCTTTCATCACCCCAAGGCATCTTGCAGGGATAATGGTAGGTTGACTATTTGTTTCAGGATTGATGTCTCATTCCCATCAGTGGAAGTTGACTGCTTACGGAAGATGGTCAATACAATCTCCATGTCCTCCATTACTGGAAGGCATCATAAGATGTTCCTCAGAGAATTCTGGAGTTTCTATTGTACTGGGTATCCACACCACCCCCTAAAGTGGCCTGCAATTCTAGACTTCTCTCAGAACTTTATCTCTCCACTTCTTCCCATCTGTTCCCTCATGTTCCCATTCTCTCCTGCCCCAGTCTACCCACAAAGTCTATCCAACTTTCCTGTCTCAGAGAGATCTATTCACCCTCCCCTATTGTTTCTCCTCTTACTTTGATGTTTCTGTTCTGTGGACTGTAGCATGGTTATCAGTGACTTAATAGTTAATATGTACTTATAAGTGAGTACATACCATGTTTGTCTTTCTGGGTCTGGGTTACCCCACTCAGGATAATTTTTTCAAGTTCCATCCATTTCCCTGCAAACTTCATAATACCATTGTTTTAACTCCAAAGTGATACCCCATTGTGTAAATATACAACATTTTCTCTATCCATTGTTTGGTTGAGGGGCATCAAGGTTTATTCCAGATTCTGACTATTATAAATAAAGCCACTATGAACATAGTTGAAGAAATGCTTTTGTAGTTAGGAGTGTCCTTTGGGCATATAAACAAGAGTGCTGTACCTGGGTCTTGAGGTAAATTGAGTACCAATTTTCTCAGGAAACACCATGTTGATTTAAAAAATTTTGTACAAATTTGCACTCCTACTACCAATAGAGGAGTGTTCCCCTTGCTCCACACCCTTGTTAGCATGAGTTGTCACTTGTGTTATTGATCTTAGCCATTCTGACAGGTTTAAGACATTATCTCTAAGTATTTTGATTTACATTTCCCTTGTGGCTAAGGATGTTGAACATTACATTTAACTGTTTTTGCTCTTTGGAGATTTCTCTATTGAGAATTCTTTTTAGATTTATACTCCTATTTAAGTGGATAATTTGGTTTGTTGATATCTCATTTCTTTTTTAAAAAAAAGTATTTATTTATTTAACAACGTTAAAGATGTTTTATTTGAAAGTTCATGTTTCTTTACAAATTTATAAATTTAAGATTCTTCTGTTTCACATTAGAAAAAAAAACCCTGAAAAATAAGCACACAGGAATATATACAAAACTAAAAGGTTTTCAAATAGTAATTCCACCAAGACAAAACTTGAATGTACATTATAAAAAATAACTATTAAATAAACAATTTTACTAATAATTATTTTTAACAAATATGTTTTATACTCATTTAGAAAATTAAGCAATTATTTCATGCAGAGGTTTTAATTGTAGACTGTTTATACTTCTGAATGGTGGAGATGTTCTGTGGTGGAAATGTTCTCTGTATGCTGAAAATAAAGGATCTGTTTTGGCCTATGTGCAGCACCATAGAAGTGGGTGGAGAATCAGAGGACAGACGGGCAGAAGGAGGGTGGAGTTAGTCAGTCTCTTTCTGACCCCCAGGAAGAAACATGTAAGGAATACAGGTGAGCCACGGGCCGGGTCACGTGGCAGGTAGATTACTAGAAATGGGTTGAATTAAGATGAAAGAGCTAGCTAGTAATGTGCTTGAGACATAGGCCAAACAGTATGAAGTTAATATAAGTGACTGATTTATTTCTTTGGGGGACAAAAGCCGTCACAGACAAGGTCCAAACCCTGGGCCCCAAAGGGCCCGGAAATCTTCTACAACAATGTTCTTATTTAAAGTGTACTTGTGCATGTAACTGCCTTCCAAAGTGAGTTACATTCCAGGAATAAATTCTTGGGTCACATACAGGTCAACTCCCTCCTACATGCAAAACGGCAATCAAAATTTTATCATAACAAAAAGTTCACGTAAGTGCTGGCTGGCAGCCTAAGTTAACAGAGTCTTCCTTTCTTGACACAAATAATAAAAATAATACATCCTGACACTAAGACTAGCAGAATTTTAGCATGTTAGTCTTTAGAGTAAGTTCTTTGTGTAATAATATTATTGAGATTAACACAGATGAATAACTTGGTTTCTAGCTTCTCAATCTTCTTTTCTTAAAAGCCATTTCAGACTGTAGATTTCAGAGGCACATAGAAGGCCAAGCCAAATGCCTGTGACCTAGAAAATGAACAAACTCTGTACATGGCTAAGCTTTCTTAATTCTTCATATTTATTCTTTTTTCATATATATTTATTATCTGGTGTTTTTACATCATGAGCCCCATCAAACTCAGATATGAGACCTCTCAGTATCATGCCAACTGTTATGATCTGCCCATTTATAAAAATCGCCCATTCATGCTGCTCATTTGCTTACTGGAGCATAATGAAACTCCCTGTGGCCTGACACTTAAAGAAAAAAAGTCTTTCTTTACCCACCCCTCTGTCAGAAGCCATCAATGCAGAAGCAAGGAATTGTATCATTTAGCTATGTTCTGGTCTTGAGTTCTTATTTACAATGACATCTCTCACTTTTTATATATATATTTATATATATAAAATATATTTATATATATATAAAATATATTTATATATAAAAATATATATATGTAAAATATAAATATACATTTATATATAAATATATATTTATATATATAAAATATATTTATATATATTTATGTATATAAAAAGTCCACTAATGAGTGACTTCATACCCTGTTTTTCTTTCTGGAATTGTGATATCACACTAAGGAGGATATTCTCCATATCCATCCATTTGCCTGCAAATTTTAGAGTATCATTTTTTCTTACTAATGAGTAGTACTACATTGTGTAGTTGTACCGCAGCTTATTAATCCATTCCTCAGTTGAGGGCATCTAGGTTGTTTCCAGGTTCCTGCTGTTACAAATAATGCTATGAACATAGCTGAGCTATTGCTTTTGTGGTATGAATGTGCGTCTTTAGGGTATATGTCTAAGAGTGGTATTGCTGGATCTGTGGGGATATTGATTCCCAGTTTTTTGAGAAACAGCCATATTGCATTCCAAAGTGGTTGAACAAGTTTACACTCCCACCAACAATGGAGGAGTGTTCCCCTTGCTCCACAACCTCTCCAGCATAGGCTGTTTTTAATCTGACAGGTGTAAGGTGATATCTCAAATTTGTTTTATTTGCATTTCTCTGATGGTTAAAGATGTTCAGTACTTTTTCATGTACTTTTCAGCCATTTTTAATTCTTCTGCTGAGAAGTCCGTTTTTACTTCTAAACCTCATTTTATAATTGGGTTTTTAAGGATTTTGGGATCTAGTTTTTTTAGTTCTCTATATATTTTAAAAATCAATCCTCTGTCACTTATAGGGTTGGTAAAAATCTTTTCCCATTTTGTAGGCTGTCGTTTTGTCCTAATGACTGTGTCCTTGGCTTTACAGAAGCTTCTCAGTTTCAGGACATCCCACTTATTGATTGTTGTTCTTTGTGTCTGTACTACTGGTGTTATATTTAGGAAGTGGTCACCAGTGCCAATGTGTTGCAGGGTATTTCCCACTTTCTTACCTATCACGTTCAGTGTAGCTGAGTTTATGTTGAGGTCTTGGATCCACTTGGATTTAAATTGTTCAAGGTGATAGGTTTGGATCTATTTTCATTTTTCTACACTCTACCATCCAGTTATGCCAACACAATTTGTTGAAGACACTATTTTTTTCCATTGAATATATTTAGTCTCTTTGTCAAAAATCAAGTGCTCACAGCTGTGTGGGTTAATGTCTAGGTCTTCAATTCCATGCCATTGATCCACAAGTCTGTTTTTATGCCAGTACCAAGTTGTTTTTTATTTCTGTGGCTCTATAGTATAATTTGAAGTCAGAGATGGTGATGCCTCCTGAGGTTCTTTTGTTGAGCAAAATGGTTTTGACAATCCTGGCTTTCCTGTTATTCCAAATAAAATTGAGTATTGTTCTTTCAAGGTCTGTAAAAAATTGGATTGGGATTTTGATGGGAATTGCATTGAATCTGTAGCTTGCCTTTGGTAAGATTGCCATTTTCACTATATGGATCCTACCTATCTAGGAACATGGGAGATCTTTCCATTTTCTCATATCCTCTTCAATTTCTTTCTTCAGTGGTTTAAAATTTCTGTCAAATAGATCTGTTACTTCTTTGGTTATAGTTACTCAGAGGTATTTAATGCTATTTGCAACTATTATAAAAGGTAATGTTTCTCCTATTTCTTTTTCAGTCCTTTTATCATTAGTGTACAGGGGGTTACTGATTTCTTTGAGTTAAGTTTGAATCCTGCTACATTGATGAACATGTTTATCAGCTGTAGAAGTTCCCTGGTAGAATTTTGTGTGTCACTTATGTATGGAATCATATCATCTGCAAATAAAGATAGTTTCACTTGTTCTTTGCCAATTTGTATCCCCTTAATGTCCTTTGGATCTCTTATATCTTTAGCTAAAACTTTGAGAACAATGTTGAGTAGATAAGGGGAGAGAGGACAGACTTGTCTGGTTCTGATTTTAGTGGGATTACTTTGAGTTTTTCTTCATTTAGTTTGATGTTTGCAGTCGGCTTTTTGTAAATCACCTTCATTATATTTAGATATTTTCCTGTATTCCTGATCTCTCTAAGATTTTTATCATAAAGGAGTGTTGGACTTTGTCAAAGGCTTTTTCAGCATCTAAGGATGTGATCATGTGGGTTTTTTTCCTTCAGTTTGTTTATATGATGGATGACATTTACAGTTTTCCATATGTTGAACCATCCCTGCATTTCTGGGATGAAGCCTACTTGATCATGATGAATGACTTTTTTTATATGTTGTTAAATTCTGTTTGCCAGAATTTTGTTGAGAATTTTTGCATCAATGTTCATGAGGGAAATTGGTCTGTAATTCTCTTTCTTTGTTGCGTGTTTCAATGGGTTGGGTATCAGAGTTGTTGTGGCCTCATAAAAAGAGTTTGGCAATATTCCTTCAGTTTCTATTGTATGGAACAGTTTGAGGAGTATTGTTATTAGCTCTTCTTTGAATGTCTGGCAGAATTCTGCACTGAAACCATCTGGGCCTGGGCTTTTTTTATTTGGGAGTCTTTTAATGACAGCTTGTCGTTTGCAACCTCGCCAGCAAGAAAGACGCAACTTCAGGCTCTTCTTTCAGCAGTTTTATTCAGGAACCTTTAACAATCTTCTGACTTCTGACTTCTGACTTCTGACTTCTGACTTCTGACCCTGGGGCGGGGGGGGGGGACCCGCTCATAGCTAAATACCCTCTGGACAGCCAATCCTAGTGAGCTACGTGGGTACCGCCAATAGGTCCAGGTACGCTGAAGCAAGCCACATCTCCAGCCTTAACCATATATGGAGTTGTTTACCACTTAGGAACCTCACTGACTGGGAGGTGTTATGGGTTTGTTTAGGTCTTCAATCTGATCTCAATTTAATTTTGGTAAATGGTACCTGTCCAGAAAGCTGTCCATTTCTTCTAGGTTTTCCATTTTAGTGGAATATAGATTTTCAAAGCATTACCTGAAAATTCTCTGGATTTGCTAGTGGTCTGCTGTTATGTCACCCTTTTCATTTCAGATTTTGTTTGATTTGGATACTCTCTCTCTGCTTTTTGGTTAGTTTGGATAAGGGTTTATCTCTCTGGTGACTGCATCAAAGAACCAAGTCTTTGATTCATTGATTCTTTGTATTGTTCTTTTTGTTTCAATGTATTGACTTCAGCTCTAAGTTTGATTATTTCTTGCCATCTGCTCCTTCTAGGTGAGTTTGTTTCTGATTGTTCTAAGGCTTTCAGCTGTGCTGTTAGTTCTCTTGTGTGGGATTTCTCTAGTCTTTCCATGTAAGTATGTTGTGCTATGAATTTTCCTATTAGGCTTCCTTCATTGTGTCTCATAAGTTTGGGTATGTCATGGATTCATTTTCATTAAATTGTAGGAACTCTTTGATTTTTTTTCTTAATATCTTCTTCCTTGGCCCAGAGGTGTTTCAGTTGAGTGATGTTTAGTTTCCATGAGTTGGTAGGCTTTCTGTGAATTTTGGTGTTGTTGAACTCTAACTTTAGACCATGGTGATCTGATATGGTACAAGGAGTTATACCCATTTTTTTGGTACCTATTGATATTCGATATATGACCTAGTATGTGGCCAGTTTTAGAGAAAGTTTTATGGGATGCTGAGAAATATATATATTCCTTTTTGTTTGGGTGGAGGGTTCGGTATATATCTACCAAGTCTATTTGGGTCATAACTTCTGCTAGATCACTTATCTCTCCTGTTGAGTTTCTGCCTGGTTGATCTATCCAAGGGTGAAAGTGGGGTATTGAAGTCTCCCACTATTAGTGTGTTAGGTTTGATATGAAGTTTAAGCTTTAGTAGTGTTTAATTATACATGTAGATGCCCTTGTGTTAGGGGCAAAGATATTCAGGATTGAAATTTCATCTTGATGGATTTTTCCTAAGATGAATAAGTAGTGTTTATCCTGGTCTCTTTTTATTGATTTTAGTTTAAAGTCTATTTTGTTAGATATTAGAATGGAAACACTAGCTTGTTTCCTAGGGCCAATTGATTGGAATGTCTTTTCCCAACCCTTTACTCTGAGCCTGCATCTGTCTTTGAAGTTGAGGTGTGTTTCTTGAATGCAGCAGAAGGATGGTTTTCTGTCTTTGTACCCATCATACTAGGTTGTGTCTTTTCATAGGTGAATTGAGTTCATTGATATTAAGGGATATTAATGACTAGTGATCAATATTTCCTGTCATTTTTGGTAGTAGCTTGTATTTCCTCTCTTGTGGGACAGTTCTTCTTTGAGATTACTAATTGTTTGTGCTTACATAGGTGTTTCTGGTTTCCTTTAGTTGGAATTTTCCCTCTAGGGTTTTTTCAGGGCTGGATATGTGGTTAGGTATTGATCAAATCTAGTTTTGTCATGAAATATCTTGCTCACTCCATCTATGTTGATTGATAGTTTTGCTGAATACAGTAGTCTAGGTTGGCATCCATGGACTTTTAGTGTCTGTATAATGTCTGACCAGGACCTTCTTGCTTTATTTGTTTCCATTGAATAGTGTTATTCTGATGGGTCTACCTTTATAGATTATTTGGCCTTTTTCCTTTGCAGCTTTCAGTATTTTGTCTTTGTTCTGTAGGTTTAGTGGCTTGATTATTATATGGTGAGCAGACATTTTTGTGGGTCTAGTCTATTTGGTATTCTGTAGAGTTCCTGTATTTATAGGCATTTCCTTCTTTAGGTTGGAGAAGCTTTCGTCTATGATTTTGCTGAATATATTTTCTGTGCCTTTGAGCTGGTGTTCTTCTTCAATTCCAATTATTCTCAGGTTTGGCCTTTTTATGGTGTCCCAAATTTCCTGGACATTTTGTGCTATGACTCTTTTGGTTTTAGTGTTTTCCTTAACTGATGTATCTATCTTCACTGTTGAGTCTTCCACTCCAGAGATTCTCTCTTCCATTTCTTGCATGCTGCTGGTTATGGTTGATTCTGAGGTTTCAGGTCTTTTTTTTTTTGAGATTTTCTATTTCCTGCTTTGTCTCAGTTTGTGCCTTCTTTATTGCTTCTATTTCAAATTTTAATTCCTGTAAGGTTTCTTTCACCTGTTTGTTTTCTCTTTCTTGGTTTTCTTTATTATCTTTCAGGGATTTGTACATCTCTTCTAATTTTCTGTTTGTATTTTCTTCTATTTCTTTAAGAGACTTTTTTATATCTTCTTTTAAGGCTTTAATCAGTTTCATAAAGCTGTATTTAAGGTCATTTCCTTCTTTTTCCTTTTCATTGTTGTGTTCAGGTCTTGAAGCTATAGAACTATTTGCTTCTTCTGCTGGTGTCTTGTTGATCTTTGTGTTGATCTTTTTATTCTTGCACTGGTGTCTGCCCCTTTTTCCTCAATTCACTCCTGGTTAGTTCTTGGTAGGCTCATAGTGGGTTGTTGGTCTGAGGACTTTTAATCAGCTTTATGTTCACCATGTCGACTGTACTCTTGAGGTCATAGTGCTATAACACCATGAAGTATCACAAATGAGACTCAGAGGCAATTATTGGGGGAAGGCTGAAATATCAGAGAAAGGAATCACTACAGTCAATTCTCACCCACCTGTCTTTCAACTTCCTCAGGCTAGCTCCTGGTTGCCAGTTGCTTCTCCCAGTTGCTTCTCTTCTCTCTGGGTTTCTACAAGCCCTTTATATACCCATCCAGGTTATGATTGACAGGGTGGCATGTAGCCTTGAACTCATAGAAACAGAAGTTCTGTCTCTGGAGTTGTGGGATTAAGGGTGGAGGTCTCCACTCTAGGCTCTCCCTGTGCTGGGATTAAAAGTGTGTGTGACTGACTCAGCTGTTTATCTTTGTATTCAAGGTTTAAGAATTTCCTGAGCTGTCTGCCTAGGATTTGACTGGGTGCTCTCTCCCCAGTATTCAGGTTTTATTAAATGTGCCTCTGGGTACAGAAGTCACTCCTTGACCTCTTACCCCCCAGCTGAGCACCCAATAAATCTTCTACTTCTGAGCTGCTACCACACCAGCTGTGGTCTGGGTCTGGGTGGACTGTGGACAGGAAGTGGAGGTTAGTGCTTCACCTCTCACCTCTCAGCTGTGCACCCAGCAAGTCTGCTGCTCTGGCTCTGCTACCACACCAGCCACAGTCTGGGCAGACTATGTGATGCTTTATTTCTTGAGTACATTATATATTTTGGTTATTTGCAATCTTTTCTGTGTAGATTTGGTGAGAATGTTTTACCATTCTGTAGGATGCCTTTATTGATGGTTATCCTTTGTCTTCTGGAACCTTTTGGTTTCATAAGGTCCCAATTTTAAATGCTGACTTAGTACCTGTGCTGTTGGAGTTCTGTTCAGGAAGTTGTCTCATGTGTCAATGTGTCCAAGGAATTTGTCACTGATTTTATGGGACTAGCTAAAATTATTATGATTCTCAACCCCCTCCCAAGAACAGCCACATTGACCCTCACTTAGTGGGTCTTGAAGGCATAGCATGCTGCATTCCCATCCTCTCTTCTGTGTCCCCATGTCCTTCCTTCCACCTTCTCAAAACTGTGTCTCTCCCTGCAAAGCCTTGCTGAGCCCTGTGCCTGCACCTGAGCTCTATCTGTGAGCCCCACCACATGGCCCAGGATTCTATCTCAGGTTTGCTGTGACAATGCAAAGGGGATCCTAGTTTCTCACGTCTGCTTCCAGCCCTGAACCTAAATCTGGAAACAGTCTTAAAGAAATTATAGACCAGCAGTTCTCAATCTGTGGAGTATAATCCCTTTGGTGGTTCTACAACCCTTTCATAGAGGTCGACTAAAACCATCAGAAAACACAGATAATTGCATTACTATTCATAGTAGAATAAAAATAAAGATAAGAAGTAGCAATTACATAATTTTATGGTTGAGGGGCACCAGAACACGAGGAACTGCATTGAAATGTCACAGCACTAGGAAGACTGAAAACCACTGCTATGGGTACTTTTGAACATTTTATGGCTTAAAATATATATGTTTGCTAAACACATAATTAACTAGTGGAGTCTTGTCCTCCTGTCCCTCACTGATAGGAGGGTTTTGGAGACTCATTTAACCTCATTATCTTTGCTGTTAGGGTTAGGTTCTATTTCATCTGGACTCCATCTCAGTAGTTACACATCCAGGAATTTACTAATTCCCAATAACTGTTACTAAGGGGCTGAGTTCTTATTTCTCAGGCTGATAAAAGAGAATGAGAAAGAGCTGATGGGGACATAAGTCAGTGCTCCTATCCAATAAATAATATTTAAAAGTCATAAATGCAAAAATTATCAAAACATAATAAAGGTAAAGAGATGGAAATGTGATCCCAAAATTCAAAATATATGGTAAAATTTAACATCTTAAGTTTTAATTTTTTGTTTATGTAGTCAAAGTTATATTTCTTTAGAATAATTTTTATTATAAGATTATTTCTTGGTCTCATGATAACCACAAAGCAAAAACTTGTACATAAACTAAAAGCCAAAAAAAGAGATCTAAATAATATACTAGACAAACCCTCTAACCACAAAAGTAAAAAGTAAAAAAAGAGAGAGAGAGAGAACAAGAGGAAAGGACAAGACATTCAGAAAACAGGAGCTGGGACAAACATGTGCCCTTGTTGATGTCATTATGGGACTGAATTATCCAATTGGAAAACACAGATCCACTGAATGAATAACAGAGATGACCAATATGATGCCTGGATCAAATCTATATCACCTATTAGTTCAGTTTCTAGGACTCATATTGGGCATCTCACAACCACCTGTAAAGTAAGCTCTAGAGGAACTGATAAAATCTTCTGGCCCCTGTGACACTACACAAACACACACTCACACACACAACACATATACAAAGGAGACAAACTCATACTTTCAAATGCATGGGTACATGTACACACACATATACATACAGAAGTATACATAAAAATACACACAATCACACATACATACACACTAAAAAACACAGGCACATTAAAAACATTCACATACACACATGCATATATAAATATACACATATGCAGGCACACACAATACACAAAATACATATTTTATATGTATACACACTCATACACACAAACACACAGAGGCACTAACAGATAAACACATAAACACATATTAGTATGCTCACACAAAAAAAGCACAAAAAACATACGTGCATTGACAACAAATAAACACAAACACAGACACAACTACAAACAGAGACACAACAACATACAAACTTTTAAAAATAAAGCTTTGTTTTAAAGCACTGGAAAAATAGTTAAATGATTGAATTCCACCAAATGTTTCAAGAGCAATAACAATTCTTCCAATGTTCAAAATATTATGGAAGGAGAATATCTCCTAAAACCTCACAAAAGGCTGATACTGTTCTGATATATACAGCAAGGAAGCACATAGCAAAAACCAGGTTCTAAGATGAACACTTATGCTAACTTCCTGACAGAATACTGGCAAATGATATTTATATCTCATTAAAAATATTGTGCACTGTGAGAAAATGGGACACAAATCAGGATCTCTGGCTTGCTCAAAAGGGCAAAATGAAACCCCACTATTATGTCAATAAACATAGAAAACCCATTTCACTAAGTCTGCATCTCTTTCTGATAAAATATCTCAACAAACTAAAGAGAGAAAGTCCATATTGCCTCAAAATAAAGACACTTAATGACAGACAGAAAACATCATATTATCTGGCATCTGAAGATCCTGCAACATCATCTGCATAAGACCTGGAACAATAGATATAAAGAGAGACAGAAAAGAAATCATTAGTTTTGAATTACTTACTTTATTGTTTTGGGAAAGAGGGTATTTACACTGAACAATTTCTGTAGAGCCTCTGTGACATTCTTGTTTCTAAGACTGTAGATTAGTGGATTCAACAGAGGTGTGAGCATTGTGTAAGATACAGACACCACCATGTCCTTAGCAGGGGTGTGGAAGGAAAAAGGGAGCATGTAATTATAGAGAGCAGTACCATAGAAGAGGATGACCACAGTCATGTGGGAGGAGCAGGTTGCAAGGGCCTTCTTCCTGCCCTCTGCAGAATTCATCCTGATAACTGTGAGGAGAATGAATGAATAGGAGCTTGATATGACAGTCACAGGAATGAGAAGCATGAACACACAGCACATGTACATGACAGTCTCATAGAGCGAGGTGTCTGAGCAAGAGAGCTTTGTCACAGCAGGGACCTCACAGAAGAAATGATGGATTTCCCTGGATCGACAGAATGGAAAGGTCATGGTTACAGGAGTGAATATGAAGCCATCCAAGGATCCCAGGAACCAGCAGACAGACATCAAGTGGAGACACATCCTACGATTCATGAGGACAGGATAATGCAGTGGATGGCAGATAGCCACATAGCGGTCATAAGACATGGCAGCCAGAAGGAAACATTCTGAACCTGCTAGTGTCAGGAATAGGAACATCTGCATCCCACAGGCAGCAGCTGAGATCTTGTGGCTCCCAAGGAGCTGGTCCATGAGCATCTTGGGCACAGTGACACAAATGAACATCATGTCCATGAGTGACAACTGGCTGATAAAAAAGTACATGGGTGTGTGGAGGCAGGGGTCAGAGTGTATCAGAAAGATCAGGAGGGCATTCCCAGACAAGGCCATCAGGAAAACCACAAAAATGATCACAGCAAGCAGGGCAGGGTGTTTGGATTGGCTGAAGAATCCCACCAGGATGAAATCTGACTCTCCAGTATAGTTGCTCATCCAAGAGATGATGTCCATCTAAATAAGAAGAATGCTTTGTGGTTAGTTTCATGTGTCTCTAACTCAGTGATTTGCTCTTAACCTGACTGTGCTAACAGAGGAAGTACCCAGGAACTGGAGATCTGAGGACTGCATATTGGACATAATTTAGTCAGTTTTTGGAAACTTAGAATCACATCTTGGTGAGAAGCATTGATGATTCAGGACAAATTCTCCCTAGCTTGAGGTTCTGAACTTTCCTAACAATAGACTATGTCTTCTGTCAAGTATTACTAACTGAGAAATGCTGCCACATTCTAACACAAATAGTGATTTAACAACAAAGAAATAAAGTCAAAATTATTTTCAAAGATTTGATTTTAAAAGAAACTTTTACCTCAATAGATAAGAATGCAAATGGAATCTTAATGACTGACGTGTGCATACAACTTCATTTTTAAAAGCAATATTTAAGGAAATGTCAACAGGTAAATCTCAATCTCAAGGATGTCTCCCAGAGGGTTTTAATGCTGCCTGAAGCTTCACCTTCACACAAGCAGGACCAGTGCTCAGAACCAGGAAAGGCTTGGAGCACGCATTGGCCAAATACTGATCCAACTGCAGCTGTCACTCAGGAACCTGTCCTTCACCTGCTCCTAAAATAATGCTACTGATGATGCTGTAGTGATGGTGATGATATTGCTGCTGTTGATGATGATAGTTTTGATCATTTATGGTAGTGATGGTGATGATTATAACTTTCTGATTTGCCTAATGGTACATAAAGCAAAGTAATGAAAGTTCTTTCAATACCCCAAATTAAAGATGGCTGAGCACACACATTCTGTTAAGAACTCACTGTGCATAAGAGTCATCCTAGAGATGGATGATATCATTATATTGTATTACTTTTGACCTCTAGTTTAATATTGCTTATACATTTGGTTTTCAGCCTGTTACTGTAGTCCATGCTTTTAATCTCAGCACATGGAAGGCAGAAACAGGTGGACCTCTGTGACTTCAAGTCCAACCTGGTCTATAAGTGGAGTTCAGGATAGCCAGAATTATACACCAAAAAGCCGTGTCCTGAAGTACCAAAATGAATAGAGAAAGAAAGATAGAAATGATTTGGTTTCAAAATAAAAAAAAAATCTTCAAAACTTAAAGATTATTTTTTTTAAAAAAAAACTTGCATTTGGTATTTTATATGTGTTTACAAGTATAAATAACATTATAAATATACATGAAAACATTAAATATATTTAGATAAGCATTTGTATGAATATAGGAATAAACAAAGAAATACATAACATATTTACACATTTCCCTGATTAGCTGTTAGAGAAATTCACCTGGGTGTGATCTCAGCTTCTCCAAGTTCATTTCCTCACAAGTCCCACCCTGTGCTCTCTGGCTCTAGGACCTCAGGTGACTGTGCTCACCAGGCCAGGCTGTGCTGGCAGCACCATCTGCCATGTGACTGCCACAGTCTCCATCTCATGGGATCCAAGAAGGAGAGAGAACACTGAGCAGTGCTGAGGTGCCTCTGGCTCAGGCTCCTGCTCCCTATGCTCCATGCTCACAGCCTGACTCTGCACTGGACTCTGAGCACAAGTCAAGGAGACAGGGAACTTGATGGTGCTAAGCTAACATAGGCTCCTGCCAGTCTGTGCAGGACAACGTGTGAAAACGATAAAGTCAAAGGTTTAAATGAATGCAGAATGAGCAAAAGCCATAGGCACAAAGCACACCTGCCTTCCTGATGTCAGGTAAAGATTATGCCATGCTATTTTATTAAACGTATTGATTTTTCCATATAAAAAGTTTTAGATTTATTTTTGTTTGTGTGTATTTTACTTGTGTGTATAAGTGTGTGTGTGTATATGTGTGTGTGCACACACACTACACTCGCCATTCTTGCCCAAGAATGTCAGAATAGGATGCTGTATCCTCTGTAAAAGGATTGCAGATTTCTGTGAGCTAACAATGGATTCAGAGCAGAAACTGAGTCCTGTGCAAGAGCAAGAGTATCTAACAGCTGAGCCATCCCTTCAGCCTCTTTCTAAACTGATGACGTCTGAACCAGTAAATGCTGAGATATGGTAGCTCTCACCAGCATAGCACTAACATCTCCTCTTCCTAAGAAGTGTCCAGCTGTGGTTACAGGGTTGGGGAAGGGAGGTCAGAAAGAACTGTCAGCTGCAGAGGCATTTACATCTCTGTGTTCCCTAAACTAATCCTGACCCTGGACTGGTTAAAACCCTGTGCTCTCTGGGGTGCTGAGTAAGCAGAGAGAGCTGCAGGGAACTGATACCAACATTAAAATGCTAGACTAATTGGAGGCAGGTTGCAGAACATGTTTGGAAAGATATATACATAGGTGATAAATAGATTCAGAGACAGACAGACAGACAGACAGACAGACAGACAGACAGACAGACAGGCAGATTTCCTTTCTACGGAAGTTCCTTTGGCAGATAGAGACTAACTTAGGTTTAATATTTAAAGGTTCCAGAACACTTCAGAGACATGAGGAATTTTAGGCCAAATCAGTGGCCATCACATATGGAAACCTAAACACCACATGGCGAAGGGAGGTCATGAGGATCTGGGGACCATGCTGGTCTTATCAGTGCTGTCTCTGTCACATTGGAGGTTCTGACTTCAAGACACCCAGGACACCAAGAGGACTAGGAATAGGGTGTATGAGGCACACATGGGGATGGCACCCTGTCCAACAGTTTTCTGACTCTCCATTTTGCATCTCCTGTGAACAGCCATTTGCAGCTTCACACTGGGGTCACTCTCAGGACTGGAAGAGTCACCCCAAGCTCCTGAAGAAGCAGCACTGGAGTCTGATCTGAAGCCTTTCTATAGCACAGCTCCCCAGGAGGCTGAATTACTTACCTTAGTGTCTTCATTTTCAGAGGAAGACTCAGATTTCAGAGTGTGTACCTAATATGAAGCAATCAAGTCACAAGACAGGTACAGTACACCAGTTTCAGGAACACATAGCATGCTCCTGCCTCAGTTCCCTTGGAAAACTTATTTCCATTTGTAGCATACAGTTCATTTTTGACAATGCATTGCCCCTTTCATCATAGAAAACATGAAATGAGCATGTAATTCTTAGTGTCATTGGGACACTCTGTAAAAATCAGTCTCATGACTGCTAGTGAGCACCACATGCTCATGTAAGAAGCAGCATACATGTTCTTCTATGAACCTGAAATAAAACATGTAACTCTGATGCATTAAATAAATAGTATTTTAAGTTTTTGGAGAAAGTATATTTTTTTTCTGCAGAAAATGAAACAGAGAGAGGAAAATCAAAGGACTGTACTCAGGAACTACCATAAGATTCAGAAAGCAGATGTTAAGTCAGGAGCAGTGATTTGTGCATTCCCCCCAGCTGAACTCACCCTAGATGTGGCTGCCAGCCTTGGTCACTATGGACAAGGGACAGTGGCTGGTTAATTGCACAAGAAATAGGAGCAGAATGATGTCATCCCTGGCTTGACTCTGCTCATTAAAGGGTAGTGTTTTATGTTTTTGTTAAAAATGTTCCTTGGAGACTTTGATGATGTAATTCTAAGAGCTAAAACCTGAGAGACATCTTTATGATACAGTTGTCATTTTCTCCTTGTGCCCTATTAATCTCCCAGATGTGGAAAAGTGGAACTGTAATCAGAATTAGTGATGATCTGAAGTTCCAACTTTCTCAATAAATCACAAGCATGAAAAATATAAGGTAGTTAATACAGGGCCATAGCCCTAGACATATATCAAAATTGGGTGGTTTTCTCTTCTCTCTCTCTCTCTCTCTCTCTCTCTCTCTCTCTCTCTCTCTCTCTCTCTCTCTCTCTCTCTCTCCTTTGTGTCTGTCCATCATGGACTTTCTGAGCATGCCCTCCTTTGGAAGCATTGGGTCATAGCTTTCTGCATGGACTCTTTGTTGCAGAATATACACTGATTCGCATTCACCTGAGGAGTCTCCATGGCCTCTGA
>PVIH01016810.1:0-43201 GCA_004025045.1 Sigmodon hispidus
AAAGAGGCCCAAAACATTCAATGGAAAAAAGATAGTATATTTAACAAATGGTGTTGGCATAGCTGAATGGAAGTGTGCAGAAAAATGCAAATAGATCCAAGCCTGTCACCCTGCACAAAACTCAAATCCAAGTTGATCAAAGACCTCAACTTAAACCCAGCCACTTTAAACTTGATAGAAAAGAAAGTGGGAAATACACTTCTACGAATTGGCACAGGCGACCACTTCCTAAATATAATACCAGTGGCACAGACACTAAGACCAACAATCAATAAGTGGGATCTCCTGAAGCTGCAAAGCCAATGACACTGTCAATAGGACAAAACGACAGCTTACACAATGGGAAAAGATTTTCACCAACCCTACAAGTGATAGAAGACTGATCTCCGAGATATATAAAGAGCTCAAGAATCTATTGCCCAAAACCTTGAATAACCCAATCAAAAAATGGGGTTCAAAACTAAAAAGGGAATTCTCAGCAGAGGAACTACCAATGGCTGAAAGACACCTGAAAAAGTGCTCATCATCTTTAGCCATCAGAGATATGCAAATCAAAACAACTTTGAGATACCATCTAACACCTGTTAGATTGGCTAAGATAAAAGGCACAGATGACAGCCTATGTTGGAGAGGATACGGAGCAAAGGGAACACTCCTCCATTGTTGGTGGGAGTGTAAGCTTGTCCAGCCACTTTGGAATGCAATATGGAGGTTTCTCAGAAAATTGAGATTCAATTTCCCCAAGGACCCAGCAATACCACTTCTGGGTGTATACCCTAAAGAGGCACATTCACACTCCAACGGTATTAGATCAACTATGTTCATACCAGATTTTTTTGTAATAGCAAGAAACTGGAAACAACCTAGATGTCCCTCAACTGAAGAATGGATTAACAAACTGTGGTACATCTACACAATGGAATACTACTCAGCAGTAAAAAAAAAAACTAAATCCTAAAATTCACAGGCAAATGGATGGATTTGGAGAATATCCTCCTGAGCAAGGTATCACAACCTCAGAAAGATAAGCAGGGGATGTACTCACTCATTAGTGGTCTCTAAACAAACAAACAAGAAAAAAGCCAAGCATGCCCAGGCTGCAAATCATGACTACTGAACATCTTTGGATCAGAAACACCCTGGACTGACCCTTCGGATCCCACTCCAACTATAGGAACACCTGACTCACTCTTGAGTAAGGGGGGCAAAACTGGATTTGCCAGGAGTGGAGACTGATCTAAGCATTTTGGGTCAGTGGGACGATAGGACTGTCTACTCCCTGCCCAGGGAGGGGATGTGGATTTGTTGAGAAGAAAAAATGACCTGATGTGGCAGGTGGGGGAAGGAACCTTGAATAAGAATATACAGGGGTAAAGAAGAAAAAAATTCAGAGGGAAAGCTCAACACAAAGTAATTATATGTATAGTAATCTTATTTGCATTATCACCCTTGATAAGTGATACATATGATTTTTATCTTCTTCATAGTTATTGTTAACTTACCAGCATTTTAAATTCATTTTACTGTTTTTCTTGATAAATACAAAATAAATAAAGAAGGAAAAAATGGCTCAAAAGCTTAATATTATAGTAACTGTTGGGCCCATTTCTTCCTATTAATCCACACTTAATTCTTATCTATGTTTAGCTACGAGGCCTGGCACTTTGCTTCGGTGCAACATTCTCATCTTTCTTCCTATGCATCCAGTTCGCTCTAACTTTTCTCTTTCCAGAAATCTACTTGTCAGATTTCTCTGCTACTACTTACTACCTAGCTTCTGGGAAACCAGTGTTTTATTAATCCAATAAGAGATAGAAATCTTTGCACTGTACAAAAGTAGTATTTCACACAAACAAGCAAATGACAGTCATTTTTTCTCCCAGAAATGCAGACAGAAAAGTGGAGTCTGAATTATCTTGACATCACATGTACCATCTGTCAGTAAAATCACAAAACAAATATCCACATGTTTAAGAATGCTAACAGAAATTATCTTTCTAAAATAACTAAGCAGCATTTACCTGATCAAAGCATATACCCACAGCTGAATTTGTTTAATTGGAAATTAGAACATATTCAATCCCGGGAGTCAATTGTTGATCCACATTTTCATGTTGTTTTGTGACTGCAAATGATTCCTGTAAGAATGTGTCTAGCCTATAGAGAAGACCTCAGGACAGTGGGCTGAAGAAATCATGTGCAAATCTATAGGGGCTTGGCATACATACTGGGATGGCTTATTTGGTTAAGAACATTGAATCTCCTGACAAAACTGGAATATAATTTTTTTTCTACAAAAACACAGGATCTTTTCTCCTGGGAGGACATAATTTTTGAACAGTTAAAGGTTTAATTTATACTTTTCTTGTATTCCTTAGGAAATTATCTGTTTACAATGACATAATCTTAGGAGTACAAGAAGTTTTGCAGCCTAATTTATTTAGAACACTTAATATTAATCAGTCATGTTTGTATGTGTGTGTATGCTTTTTTGTGTGTATGTGTGTGTGTGTGTATCACACCTGCTAGATTCTTTTAGTGTTGGTTACATGTATATTTGTGTAGGACATACCATTTGCCATAAAATATCCAGTTATCGGGCTTTTTCAGGGAAAAATTTAATTTTTTTCTCATTGATCAATAATTACCTGTAACTTTTCATCTTGGGTTGAGACTTGGTGAGATGGCCCTATTCACAGCTGTGAATAGTTGTGGTGTTGTCACTTTTAGGTCTTGATTAGGATGTCATTTTGTGAAACTTTGCAAGTATAACTTTCCTTTTGTACCTATAAGACACAATTTCACAAAAGTGTTCCTGGTGCTCAGACTTTTATGACTTTTACCTTCTTTCCATTTCCTCTTCTTCAGCATTCTTTTAGCCTTGAGTGTAGGCTCACATTTTAAGTGTGATATCTCTAACTTTTTCTTTATCATTTATTATTACAATTATCACATCAATATATTAATTTATATTTAATTAATTTTTACATAATGCGACAGATGTGATCCAATTTCATGACCACTGCATGAATATTCACCTATGACAACCCCATTTGTACAAGTACCTACATTTTTTCCTGATGCATTTTTTGTCAACTTTGTAACAAAAGCAAATCAATTTGTGAGGTTATTTCTGGATTTTCTATTCTGTTACATTGTACTGAATCTGTTGGTGACAGTTCTTACCTGCTTTGTTCCTACTGATTTGTCCTCCAACTCAAAATCAGATGTGGTGGCAACTAGAGTGTTGTTCCTTTTGTTTAGGAGTGCTTTGGTTGTCTGAAGTTTTCTGTTCTCTTAAATGACTTATAAGGTTTTTATTTTCTATTTTTTTTTGAAGAGTGATATTGAAAGTTTAGTGACAATTGCGATCTATATAATGATTTTGATATTACAATCATTTTCACAATGTTATTTTTAGTCATATGAGTGTCTCAATTTTTATATATCCTGTCATATGATTTAAGTTCTTTACTTAATATTTTTTAAGTTATTAAGTTTCCATATAGAACTTATGGTGATTTCAGTGAGAATGGTCTTCATCATTTCAAATATTTGAATATTTTATGCATAGTTGGTTGTATTGTTTGGAGAGTGGCAGGAATGATGTGACTTCTTAAGGAACAAGGCCTAAGAAAAGTGCAACTGACTTTCCTTTTAGAAAGGTGCTATAGACCCCATAGACAGTTTGCTGCATAATTTCTGAGGTTTAGCACAGGAAGATATATGTTTTACCTGCTCTCCTAGGTTTTATTTTGCTAACTAAATTGCTAGCTCCCTTTTAGTTTCACTTCCTTAGTCACAGAAAAAAATAGCTTTTGCAAAAGAATAACATTTCCCAGATAACTCTCCTATGATTAAGCCATGGGGAATGTTGTTAAAAATATTGAGTGAACCTGATTCAGTCTCTAAATATTTTAATATTTCAAGTATGACCATAAATTCAGATTTCTTCATTTGCAATGTTGCCTTTCTGATGCAAACTGTGACTAACTTTATGAAGTATGTTATGTAGTTTAATATTGCATATTTTCCTAACTGTTTTCAAAAGAATGATTTTAACCAGAGTTTTGATGAATTTATAATAAATAGAAGATATTAGAAGTTAACTGGAATAGTCCAGGAACAGAGACTGAAGTAGAATCAAAAAAAGTACCAGTGTCCTCATTTTTAGTAACTATGTGAATAATCCAAGAACTTAAGAAAGACATAGTTCAGAGCAAAGGATGGATAAGCAGTATAAACTATTAGGAGTAAATTTCCAAATTATATTCCCTACAGGATGAATGAAAAAAAAACTGTAGATGCCCAGAGGAGATAGAATACGATAGAATGTATTATAAACCTTGAATAACCCAATCAAACAATAGGGCTGAGATCCAAAAAGGGAATTCTCAGCAGAAGAATTACAAATGGCTGAAAGGCACTTGAAAAAGCACACAGTATCTTTAGCCATCAGAGAAATGCAAATCAAAACTATTTTGGGATACCACCTGACATCTGTCAGACTGGCTAAGATAAAAGACACAGATGACAGCCTATGCTGGAGAGAGTGAAGAGCAAGGGGAAGAGTCCTCTATTGTTGGTGGGAGTGTAAGCTGTTTCAGCATATCTGGAAGGCAGTATGCAGGTTTCTCAGAAAACTGAGAATCAATCTGCCCAAGGACTCAGAAATACCACTTCTGGGTGTATACCCTAAAGATGCACATTTGCACCCCAAATGCATTAGCTCAATTTCATTCATAGCAGCATTATTTGTAATAGCAATAGCCTGGAAACTACCTTGATGTCCCTCAACTGAGGAATAGATTAAGAAACTATGGTACCTTTACACAGTGGAGAACTACTAAGCAGTGAGGAAATAGTGATATCCTAAAACTTGCAGCCAAATGGATGGATTTGGAGAATATCCTCCTGAGAAAGGTCTCACATACTCAGAAAGATAATAGGGGATGTACTAACTCATTTGTGGACTTTAAACAAAAAAAAATGCATGACATGTCCAAGCTGCAAAGCACAATCACTGAACAGCTTGGATCTGAAACACCTTGGAGCCTATTCCCTCCTGAGAACACCTGACTCACTCCTGATGTGGGGGTGAAGAAAGCACATCTGCCTAGAATGAATGGTGAACTAAGCCACACTGTGTCCTTGAAACCTCCTGAACTTGCTGGGAAGGAGATGAAGTGATGGAGATAAGAATAATGGATAAAAGTCTGGTTTTTCTGATTGTGTGCAAACATCTACGAATTGCAAAGGTGTCAAGATCGTGATGGTGGAACCCACAGAGACATCATATCTGACCTATTGGAAGCTAACTGACTGAAGATTGACTGCTGAGAAACCTGAAGGAGCCAAACTAAACCCTTCTAATGTGTATGACTCTTGTGTAGCTTGCGTAGTTGGTGTGACGCCTGGCAGTAGGATCAGGATTTATCCCTAGTGCATGACCTGGCTTTTTGGAACACATTCCCTATAGAGGAATACATAACTCAGCCTAGACATCTAGGAAATACAAGGGAGGTACTTGATCCAGCCACCAAATGGAAAGCCTTGTCTTCTTTGAGAAGTGGATGAGAGGGTGGAGTAGGGGGGAAGTGTTGGTGAGTGGGAGAAAGAAAAGATGAGGAATTGCAGTGTGTATGTTAAGAAAACAAACTTTAAATAAAATATATGTCAAAAAAGATAAAAAGAAATGAATCTACATTTCTCTCTTGGCATATTCATTCTCTTGTACCAGAACACAAAGAATAAATTTATCATATGTCTTTTGAGTATGAGGAAATATATTTCCCCCAAATTGGGACAAAGATATACATGAAATAATACTGATATTTCTAAACAAGGGAATCTACAGTTAATGACCATATTTTAATTATTTTTTTTATTTTTAAAAAGATATTTATACTCACTATTTCTTCCCCAGCCATTCCTTTCCATCCTCCCAAAACCTCTTCACTACCCAACCCTTCATTTATTATCTAGAGAGGGCACGATATTCAAAGGTGAGTCAAATTGGTTTGGCATATCTATTTGAGGTAGGACAGAGATTTTTCACCAAGTATAAAGGCTAAGAAAGTTGTTCCTTGTAAGGTATGGACTCAGAGAAGCCAGTTGATGCACCAGGAGTAAACTATCATCCAAGGGCATAATGCTCCATGAACTTCCCATCCATTTGACTATCATCTATATTCAGAAGGTTTAAATCCATTTAATGAAGGTTCACCAGCTGCTATTCAGTCTGTGAGCTGCCAAAATCATGCAACAGACTTCTTTGTGGGTTTTCTCATCAGGATTCTGATCCCTTTGCTCATGTTATTTCTCCTTCCTTTCTTCAGTTGGACCAGTAGCTTGACCTGCTGTTTAAATATGGACTTCTGCATCTGCCTCCATCAATTGCTGGATGAAGGTACTACAATGGCAATTAAGGTGCTCTTTCATTTGATAATAATGGAAGGCCAGTTTGTGCACCCTCTTCACTATTTATTGGAGTTCTAGCTAGAAACATTTTGTAAGTCCTTATATCTGACATGGAGGCTGCCAAATATATTCACACATATTTGTTCAAAATAAATGGAAAGATATGGTCATATATAATTTGATGTGTATCTTACATGAAACATTTGTTTATAACTTTGCATAAAAAGAAAGGACCACATGGAAGAATAGATGTTGTCATTACTAGAAGGACAAAAAATGGAGAAACATTATTAATTTATTCCCAAAACATAAGTAAAATTTTAAATCAGTTATACACTGAAAATGAAGATAAATCACTGAAGGTCACATGTGATATAGTTTCATTTTAAAGAAATTTAGATACAGAAAAAAAGTACATGATCCGCATCGAAAGCAAGAAGTTATGTTTATCTGATATGTCAGTTAGAAGAAATTTATGAAAAATAACATTTCAACATTATAAAAATGATGCAAGCGTTTCTCTATGGGATGAATGATAATACCTTTATTAAAAATATATGTAGGTATGATTAGTTTGTATAGTAATGCTTATGTATTTCTTTCTTGAAGCACATTTAACACTTAAATAAATCTTATTTATAATTAAAAGTCTATTTTCTAATATTTATATGAGTAAAATTAATGCCATGAAGATACTGTTGAATGCTTCACTTTCATCTTGTAATCTTGAAATGTAGTAGAGAGTGAGCTTAAAGTTATGAGAGTTCATCCCATCCACAAAAATAATTGTTTATCCATCTTAATTATATTCCATCAGTTCTCTCAAATTTGGGTATGTATTAACAGATAAAATTTAATAAAATTTCCAACTAGAGAAGAAGACTGTGTTGTTAGTGCATATTAGGACTGCTTTGAACTCCATCTTATCTATTTCAGCATTCCTTTCTACTACTCTCACATCAGTCATCATGCTTTGTTTAATCACTTTAATTAGTGGTAGAAAAACTTTGGGGGTTATTTTTCAAATGTAATAAATCCACAGATGTCTCCTTCATATACACTGCTATACAGAGCAGGATATTTGCATATTGTTCCCTAGAGAGGTCCTTGACTTTCTGTTTTGAGATAAAAGCTCCACTGGTCTCTTGCTTGTACTGATCATTCTCTCTGGTTCATTCCTCAAAATGATGCACACTTTCCAGTCGATATTTCTACTAATGCTTTGGATTCTGGGTAATGATACAATAATATTGGGAAGAAAACAGGAACTGGGTATGATATCTGCCATATCACATGTGCTGTACAAGTGTGATGAGAAAAATTCTCTTTTCCAGGATGGGCATATGTGTTTTAGTTAAATGATGATGAGAAATTTTAGATGAGCCCAGAGTTGTACTTAAATGAAAATTTTTATGTCAATTGCATAGAGTGGTATTAATTTTATTTAATTATTTTGTATAAAAGCATTTCATATACTATTTTAAATATCACAAAATGATAGGATATTATTTTAAAGGAATTACATAAAGTAATTTACAAAGATATTTTTGTGAAAATTCTAATATGCTTACACTATTATATTATAATTTCAGGTACCAATGGTGATGTTGTAATGACCCAGACTCCACTTTCTTTGTCTGTTGCCATCGGGCAATCAGTCTCCATCTCTTGCAAGTCAAGTCAGAGCCTCTTACACAGTGATGGAAAAACCTACTTGAATTGGATCTTACAGAGGCCAGGCCAGTCTCCAAAGCGACTAATATAACAGGTGTCTAAACTTGTCTCTGGAGTCCCTGACAGGTTTAGTGGCAGTGGGTCGGGGACAGATTTCACACTCAAAATCAGCAGAGTGGAGACTGAAGATTTAGGAGTTTATTACTGTATGCAAGGTACACATGTGCCTCCCACAATGATTCAGATCATAACAAAAACTTCCTTACTTGGTGGAGCCTAACTGCTAATGTGCTTAGTAACTGCAGAGAAGAGTACTGTGCATCTGTGTGAAAAGGAAGGTCTGGGAAACTTGTATAAGTGTTCATAGCTGAGAGTTCTGGCTAGACTCATCTGACTGAGTAAGTGGTTCAATGAAACTTCAAGTGTCACCAATTTACTCTTATTCTAGCTGTAATAGTCATGATGTCACCCCTTCATCAGGAGAATATCATCAATCTATGTTTTTGTTCATGATATTAATAACAATATTTTTCATAAAATTCTTAAGCTTTATTCTATTTCTTCTTTTAAAAGATGCATATGCACAGATGACAGCCTATGTTGGAGAGGATGTGAAGCAAGGGGAACAATCCTCCATTGTTGGTGGGAGTGTAAGCTTGTTCAGCCACTTTGGAATGCAATATGGCCATTTCTCAGAAAATTGAGAATCAATCTCCCCAAGGAGCCAGCAATACCACTTCTGGGTGTATACCCTAAAGAGGAACATTCACACTCCAAAGTTATTAGCTCAACTATGTTCATAACAGCATTATTTGTAATAGCAAAAACCTGGAAACAACCTAGATGTCCCTCAACTGAAGAATGGATTAACAAACTGTGGTACATCTACACAATGGAATACTACTCAGCAGTAAGAAAAAATGATATCCTAAAATTTGCAGGCAAATGGATGGACTTGGAGAATATCCTCCTGAGCAAGGTATCACAATCTCAGAAATATAAGCAGGGGATGTACTCACTCATTAGCGGTCTCTAAACAAACAAACAAGAAAAAAAGTTAAGCATTCCCAAGCGGCAAACCACAACCACTGAACAGCTTGGGATCAAAGACACCCTGGACTGATCCTTTGGATCCCACTCCAACTATAGGAACACCTGACTCACTCTTGAGGGAGGGGGGACAAAACTGGATTTTCCAGGAGTGTAGACTGATCCAAGCATTATTGGGTCAGTGGGACCATAGGACTGTCTGCTCCCTGCCCAGGGAGGGGATGGGGAGTTGCAGAGAAGAAAAAATGACCTGATGCGGTCGGAGTGGGAAGGGACCTTGAACAAGGATATACAGGGATGGAAAAATATTCAGAGGGAAAGCTGAACACAAAGTAAATATATGTGTAGCAATCTTATTTGCATTATCACCCTTGATAAGTCATGCTTATGATTTTATCTTCTTTATAGTTATTGTTAACTTTTCAGCATTTTAAATTCATTTTACTGTTTTTCTTGATAAGTACAAAATAAATAAATAAATTAATAAGATGCATATGTATTTCTAACTACATATTAAACGTTTTTAAATACTGAGATTTCTGTCTAAGTTTTAATCTTTATGTAGACTTGATAACATTTTGTGACTATCTTTTAAAAGAATCATATATTATATTTTGTATAGACATGTAACTAGAAAGTTAGTATATTTAGAAACTTAGTTTTGCTACCATTTAAATGCTTCTTATATTAACATTTCTTAATTTGACACAGTTGTTGTCTAGCAATAGAAGATTTTGTCCTGGTAATATGCTTGTGATGTATTCTAGCTATTGTGAATTGTACTTATTCACATGTTGTACACTGTTGCTGTCAGTGTAGTTTTTATGGTCATCAGCATCAAGAAGTCCTATAAGTGTCCTAGTGACCTTAGCTTTCACATTTGGCTGTCTGTTTTCCCACATGGAATGTGGGTCTTCTCAATTAGATGTGCATCTTGTATTTTGTTGAAAGGCAGGTTTAGCCACAACCACTGAACAGCTTGGGATCTGAAACACCTTGAAATGGCTCCTTACATCCCATTCCCACCAGAGGAACACCTGACCTAGTTTTGATGTTGGGGTGAGAAAAGATCTGCTGGTATTGAAAGCTTTGGGCCTTTGGGACCTCCTGCACTTGCTGAGGAGGAGACAAAGTGATGGGGAGAAGAGAGAGTGACTGGGATGGGTGGGAGGGGGAAGGGAAGATGAACAAGGTGATAGATACATGGATAAAAAATATGACTTTATTAAAAATAAAAAAGAAAGGTAGTTTTAGGACAAAAAAATCAGAATGGCTATGGTCTTAACAAGGTACTTCTTTGTTTCCCAATCTGTTGATAAACAATATTCATCATTTATATGATGGGCAAGAGTTCACATGTATATACGATACTTTGTTGAATGAGAGCACACTATGGTATCCCTATGAATAAGTTAGAGTGATAACTTTGAGGCTGCTTCTTTCAGTGTCTATGAAGGAAGATTTACCAACAGCAAAGAGTTCTATGGTAGATGTAGGGACTGACATAGAAGTCATTCTTATACACTTAAAACAAAATTAGGTGCAGTTGCTTGCAAATTGTTCTCATATAATAACTTGAGATGGTAGACACAGGGTACTTCATACCTGTCTTATCAGATTATTTTATCTAAGTACCTTAATTTATTTATTTTGTCTCCTTTTTCTGTCATTTTTTTTCTCATGTATTCTAGATTGACAGTACTTATTGTTTGCCTTGGCATTTCTTATGTCTGTTATTGAAGGGAAGGCATGTTTCAAGCATCATTGAACCCAAGTTCTCCAGGGAACATTGTAGATGTTATTTCTGACACCATGAATCATGAATCTATATTCTGTCCCTATTGACATATATAAAAATGTCTGCCTAAGTAGATAGCACATGTCCTATCTGGTAGGGTTGTATACTTATTGCATACTCTTTGTTTGTTGACTTCATCCACCCCAACTGTGAAACACCAGGATGATTCACAGTAGAATAAGCATTTTCTTCTATCTTCACAATCTAAAATGGATAATTTGTCTGCAAAGTGACTGTTGAAAAAGCAACAACATAAATTATTTAATAGAATGAACTGTTTTGTAAAATAGTATACATGTGTACTTATTGAAAGAAAGACACACAGAGAGGGAGTGAAAGAAAAAAAGATGGAAGACAGAGAGATGAGAGAATTAGTGACAGAAATAAGAAAGAGGAAAAAAAGAAATAAGGCACAGAAAGAGAAAATGTACATAAATCACCTGACTCCTTTTGTACCTTAATTTCTCATGATCTTATACTGGCATGTAAGACTCTGGGTGTTCATTTCTAGCAGGAACTTCCATAGAGAAAACTCTATCTTCATCTGCAGGTTGTTTGCTCTAGCTACACAGTGATTATGTGATTTTCTTTGATATAAAATACATAAATCTTCTAATTTAACTTGTGAAAGTGTAGTTCATCATGGAGATTATTGATGATGTCATACTCCAGTTCTGGATGTTCAGGGTTCAAATTGAAATGTACAGGAAGCCATAAGAATTCATGCTATCTGACTGTAAACAAATTGACTTGTATGAGTGCTTTTCCTAACATGTCTATTTATTGTTATGTTTTTGTTTCAATTATCAGCTTGTTTTGGTGATAGTTTGTATATATATATATATATATATATATATATATATATATAATAACATTAGTCTTAAATATCAGTGGAAAAGACACCCACAGTGTCAAGCCACAAATGTGGGAGTGCTGACCAGTGCCTTTAATTTTATCTATACGGAATCAGAGATCTATCTGGATCTCTGTGAGTTTAAGGACTAAAATCCAGACAATTTTAGCACACACCTTTCATGCTAGCTCTAGAAGAGTTGAATTAGAAAGTGAAAGAACTGGACATAGGAAAAATATAAGCCAAGAGAAGGAGAAGTTCAGCATGCTGGGTGACCAGTCAGTCTGAAGACCAGTGAAGATATGACTTATACTCTTCAGCCTGAGGAGTTTGCCGAGTGAGAATTGGTTGTGGTTTGTGCCTGACTCTCACATTCTGGCTTTTTCCAAATATCAGGCTGCAGGTTCTAAATAAAATTTGTACAATATCTTGTGCTAAACTTTTCAGGCACAAATTTGAGAAAAAGCTTCATAGGCTGTAGCTATAGGTGCCTGGAATTATGATTAGAAAGGGTAGGTTTTGAGTCAGCATTCTGCCTTTGGCATTACCTCCCAGTACACCCCTTTTTTTCTTGACAATCACCTGAGTGATTTTTTAAGCAGTTTTAAACTGTTTTGAAACTCTATTCTGGTGAGTGTTTTCTAGACTCTCCCCTTGGGCTGCTACCTCACTAGGTACCTGCACTACTTCACAGTCATCTGAATTGTCATTGACAGCAAATTTGGTAAGTCAATTGAAATTTTTTAAACATTAAGAAGTAGTTTAAGACACACAGGCAGATTTTTTTCTCATATTAAAAATGAAAAACAGTATTATGAGAGAAGATATTTTATCTTTCTTTAATAATATGCTAGACCATTTGAAAATAGAAACATAAGAAAAGACAATGAATGTAAATGAGATAATCATAATGTCTATTATAATTATTCCTTTGGTTATACTTTTAGCTCTAAAATTTTTTACAAAGATTAATTTCAGCAGTAAATAGAATGGTACCATATTCAGGATAGGCAAATAATAACTGAATTTTGGGCTTTTAAAAATGCTAACTCACAATGTAAAAGAAGAATTCAGCCATTAAAGACAAGATCAGCACCCTGGTTGAATTGGACCTGGGATACAATTATCATGGGATCTTATAATAATACTGGTAATTGGGTAGGAAAGTTTGTTTATAGAACTTCAAAGAAAATAAAAATATTAAATGCTATAACTATGGAAAGTAACATCACCTAAAAAGGGGCTATAAACAAGGTGTTCCAAGAAAAAAAGGTGTTCCAGGACATAAAATCTTTCAGAATAACCCCAACAGAACACCACTGTCTTTTGGAGTATGTAGAAGATGCAGCAAAGGCAGGCACTGAATCAATGAGTGAAAATCAGCAAGGGACAAGTAACTTTTTGGTTTCTGAAAATGCCTTAAAAAGCCTTTTGCAAGTCCCTTATGAAATCTAGGTCAGATTTCTTCTGCCTAATAGAGAAAAAAACCCTTCTCAGGGCAATGAAAGAAACTAGTGTCTATCATTGTAAAACTACATTTCTCTGAATAATACAAAGCTCTGAAAGAAGTTGTTCCCATTTTTTTCTATCTCTTGTGATTTGCTTTATGATCTAGTATGTGGTCAACTTCAGAGAAAGTTCCATTGGGTGCAGAGAAATATGTATATTCCTTTTTGTTTGGGTGGAAGTTTCAGTATATATCTATTACATCCATTTGGGTCATAGCTACTGTTAGATTCCTTGTTTCTTTTTTGGATTTCTATCTGTTTGACCTATCCAAGGGTGAAAGTGGGGTACGGAAGTCTCCCACTATTAGTGTGTAAAGTTTGATATGTGTTTTAAGCTTTAGTAGTGTTTCAACTATGTTCATAGCTGCATTATTCATAAGAAGAAGAACATGGAAGCAAATTAGATGCCCCTCAAGTGAGGAATGGATTAAAAAACTGTGGTGCATCTACACAATAGAGTACTATTCAGGTACACAATAGAGTACTATTCAGCAGTAAAAAAAAATATGTACTAAAATTTGCAGGCAAATGGATGGATTTGGAAAATATTCTCCTGAGTGAGGTGGATGATGGGTGAATAAAATGATTTAAAACACACACACACACACACACACACACAAATACAACCAACCAAACAAACAGAAAACATTTCTGTTTTGACTGTAGGATTGCTTAGCAGGAATATATGGTGGCCATATTGCAAGCATGGGTGGGCATTAACTTTGACCTAATGTGCTTTCTTCATCTGTAGCTGAGCCTAATCAGGCTTGAGGTGCTTTAGATTTTAATTTTTATGTTTCATGTATATTAGAGAAGAGAGATATAGAGGATAGTTATTTTCATTATTTAATATGCCTACAATGGAAACAAATTAACTATAGCTATTGTTAAATTTGAAGCTGTGTTTATCATATTTCTCCTGTTAAGATATCCTCAATCCTGTATTTTTAAAAAACTTTCAATACAAATGTGTCTTCTATATAGTAATAGAAGTTGATAAATAAATCTATAATAATAAAAATCCTTTAAAAGAAAAATCATGAGAAAGCAGAATTCCAAACTGATAAAGAATAGGAAAAAACATTGAAAAACTGTGGGTTGTGGAATGATTTTGCTTTTGTTTCTTCAGTTGAAGAAAAGCTAGCTAAGGATACCATCAAAGCTTCAAATAATAGAAACTTCTATTTTTCTTATTTTTATTTATAATATCTTTCATCGTGTATATCCCTGCTTGCCCTCACTTCCCCCTCCCACTTCCTCCTAGTCTGCCTTCAGCCTCCCACCCCACTGTATCCATCCATTCATTTCACAATGAGGGCAAGAAGTCCCAAGTTGGATCAGTTTAGGCTGGTGTACCCATTTGATGTTGGTCCATTTACCTCATCACAATATTAGGGCTGGGTTAGGTTTTCCTCAGTAGGAATTGGGCTTCAAATTGTCAGTCATGCTCAGGAACATTATTTTATCCTACTCTATGAGGCTTCACATAGTTCCCATGTAACTTGACAGTCATCTACATTTGGATGATTTTCTTCCTTTTCTTGAAGATTCCCCAGTGGCTATTTCTGATTCAGTGATATCCCAGTAACCCAGTCACCTATCTCTGTGGATCTCCTCCTAATAATTTCAATCCCTTTGCTCATATAAAATACACTCTCTCTCTAGCTTCAGCTGGATGAGGTGCTCAACCTAGTGCTTAGCTCTGGATTTCTGCTTTCACCTTTATTCATTGCAAGATTAAGTTTTTTTTAATGACACTTAGGGAGGTCATTCATTTGATTATAGGGGAAGATCTATTTTGGCACTTCCTTCACTATGGGTTGGAATTCTACCCAGAATCAGGTTGTTTCTTCAAGGCTTTGCTAGTATCTGGCCTCACCAATTACTAACCCCACAGTGGCTCCTGCTATCAATATATCCATCTCTTTTATTCTGCATCTTTGTTGCTCTCTTTCTTTAAGGATTTCTTCCCACCTCTCCTTGGTAACTACCCATTATGATTCCAGTTTATTCAGGAGAGTATCTCTATTTTTCTTCTCAGGGGAAAGACATTTCCTATATGCCTCTCTTATGTTCCTTCTGAATCGAACTAGTTAAAGTATTGTGCATTTCAGCCTGTATATTCTTTGCTTTATGTTTACAATCCACTTATGAGTGAGTACATAGCATATATGTTCTTTTATATATGTATTTCTATTTTTTGGAGTGTGTTACCACACTCAGGATGATACTTTCCAAATCCTTCTATTTGCCTGCAAATTTTAGGATGTCATTTTGTTTTTACTGCTTAGCAGTAATGCAATGTGTAAATGTACCACAATTTGGTAATCTATTTTTCAGTTGAGAGGCATGTAGATTGTTTCCTGATTGTAGATATTATTAATAATGCTAATTTGAACATATATTTGAGATAGTGCCCTTGCAGTAATATTGTGCATCATTTAGGTAAATACCCAATATTGGTGTTGCTAGATTCTTGGGGAGATTGATTCCCAGCATTCTGAGAAACTGCCATACAGCATTCCAGAGTAGTTGCAAAAGCTTACACTCCAACCAACAATAGAGGAGTGTTCCCCTTGTTCCACATCGTCATAGGCTGTCATCTGTGTCTTTTATTTTAGTCATTCTGACAAGTGTAAGGTGCTATCTCAAAATTTCTTTAATTTGCAGTTCCCTGGTGACTAAACATAAGCAATTTTTAAGTGACTTCCAGCAATTTGTAAATCTTCTCTTGAGAATATTTTCTTTAAGCTCTAAATTCCATTTTTTTTAATTAGGGTATTTGAGTTTTTGGGCTCTAGTTACTTGAGTTCTCTATATATTTTAGAGATAAGTCCTATGTCACTTGTAGGTTAGTAAAGATCTTTTCTATTTCTATACTGTAGGCTTTCATTTTGTCTCATTGATTGTGTCCTTTAAAATACAAAAGATTTTCAACTTCAGAAAATTCCAGATATTAACCATGCTTCTTAATGTCTGTGCTACTGATGTTATATTTAGAAACATCCTTGATGCCACTCAAATGTAGAATGGATTAGCAAACTGTAGTACATCTATACAATGGAGTACTACTCAGCAGTAAGAAAAAATGACATTATAAAATTTGCAGGCTAATGGATGGATTTGGAAAATATCCTCATGAGCGAGGTATCACAATCCCAGAATGGAATCAGGGGATGTTCTCACTCTAGAGGACTTTAAACAGAAAGCAACACATACCTCAGCTGCAAACAACAACATCCACTGAACAGCTTGTGACATGAAACACCATGGACTGGCAGATTAGAGACCATTCCCTCCAGAGGAACACCTGACTCAGTTTGATGTGGGGGTGAGGAAAGCAGATCTACATGGAATGGATGTTGAACTAAGGCACCTTGGGACCTTAGGACCTCCTACTTTTGCTAGGGAGGAGATAAGTAATGGGGAGAAGAGTGAGTGATTGTTAGTGGCAGGAGGGAGAAGGGTGCCTGAGCAGGGGATACATGAATTAAAAAATGAATTTTCATAATAATAAAAAGGTAAAACATATATACAAGAGTATATTGCATTTGATAAGACTTTAAATAAAAAATAAAGATAAGTTAAGAACAGAAGAGGAAGATATTTTATATCAATCTTTGTTTTCTTCACATTCAAACAAAGGCCACCATGCCTGTATGCATGCACATATATGTGTACATCACACAAATACATTTCCCACAAATGCATAGTCTTCATAACTCCCTGTTAAGAATTATGTGTGGCCACTACTTGGACCACTGTCCAAAGAGTTCTACTCCATGACTGGGATAAATCCCTAGAGTATGGTCTCAGACTCTCCCTAGCAGACAGGAGCTAGGATTTGACTGTGAGGGTCTCCTCCAGCAACACCTGAAAGAGGGGACCTTGCTGCCAGCCCTGCCTCCAAGGCGAACTTCTCCAACAGAGAAGGACTGAGGTTTTGAAATTCAGAATTCTCTACAGATCAAAGTCAGAGATCTAGCAGACCCCTTACTCAAGGAGACAGGAGACACAAAAGCCCCCTTGCAAAAGCTGACTAGGAGCTGCCTAATCATGAACCAGTGAAGCCATGGGCAGTTGCCAGTGCAAAAATACATATAACAATACAAAAAACAACATGGCAGCACCAGAAGAAACTGGTGGTTCTACAACTACGAGGCCTGAACAGCAATGGAGAGGAAACAGAATAAAACAACACCAAAAACATGTTTATGACAATTATTGAAGCCTTCAAAGAAGCTATAAAAAATTCTCTTAAAGAAATAGAAAAAAATACAAACAAAAACTTGGAAGAGATGAAAAAATACTTGAAAGAAAACCAAAAAAAGTTGAGCCAAAAAATGAAAGAAACATTACAGGAACTAAAAACTGAAATAAAAGCAATAAAAAAAAAACACAAAATGAGGCAAAGTTGGAAACAGAAAATCTGAAGAAAAGAGCTGTAACTACAGGTACTAGCATAACCAACAGAATCCAAGAGATGAAAGAGAGAATCTCTAGAGTGGAAGACTCAGTTGCAGAAATAGATATGTCAGTCAGAGAAAATATTAAACCAAAAAAGCCAAAACAAAAAATATTCAGGAAATCTAAGAAACTATGAAAAGACCTAACTTGAGAATAATAGGAATATAAGAAGGAGAAGAAAACCAGCTCAAAGGCACAGATGATGTATTCAATAAAGTAAAAGAAAAAACTTTCCTAACTTAAAGAAGGAAATGCCTATAAAGATACAAAAAGCTTTCAGACCACCAAATAGATATGACCCCCAAAAAAGTCTGCTCACCACATAACAATCAAGCCACAAAACATATAGAACAAAGAAAATGTTTTAAGAGCTGCAAAACCAAAGTGGCAACTTACCTATAATGACAGACACATCAGAATAACTCCTGTCTATTCAATGGAAATGATGAAAGCAAGAAAGTCTTGATCAGAAGTTATCCAGACACTAAAAGAGCATGGCTGCCAACCTAGACTACTATACCAGGCAAAATTATCAATCACCATAGAAGGAGTAAAAAAGATATTTCAGGTCAAAGTGAGACTGAACCAATACATATCTACCAATTTTGCCCTCCAGAAAGCATTAGAGGAAAAACTCCAAACTAAGGATGCAAGATACACCCATGAAACCATAAACCTTCAATTCTCCCAAAGAAGAAAAGGCCAGAAAAAGGAAATACATACAAGATACCACCAAAAATAGCATGAAACATCAGTCAGTGGTCACCAATATCCCTTAATATCAATAGACTCAACTCACCTATTAAAAAAAAACACACTCTAAAAAGATTGATACAAAAACAGAGCCATCCTTCTCCTGCATACAACAAGCACACCTTAACCACAAAGACAGACACAGGTTCAGAGTAAAGGGTTGGAGAAAGATTTTCCAATAAAATGGCCCTAAGTTGGGGTTGCAATCCTGACATCTAACAAAGTATACTTTAAGCTAAAATCCATTAAAAGAGATCAAGACAGATATCACTTATTCATGGCAGGACAAATTGGTCAAGAGGAAATTTTAATCCTGAATATTTATGCCCCTAATATATGGGCACCTATCTAAGCAAAAGAAATACTGCTAAAACTCAAATCCAAAATCAATTCTCACACCGTAATAGGGGAAGACTTTAATACCCCACTTTCACCCCTGAGTAGGTCAACCAGACATAGACTGAACAGAGAAATTAGGAGTCTAACAGAGGTTATGATGCACATGGATTTAATAGATATTTACAGAAGTTTCTACCCAAATGAAAAGGAATATACATATTTCTCAGAACCACATGGAATTTTCTCTAAAATTGACCACAACATTGGTCATAAAACAAATATGAATAGACACAAAAAAGTGGAAATAATCACTTGTATCACATTGGACAACCAAGGCCTAAATTTAGAGTTCAATAACATCAAAAGACACAGAAACCCAACCAAATCATGGAAACTAACCATCACTCAACTGAACCACTTCTGGGTCAAAATAAAATTAAGAAAGAAAACAAATTCCTCCTGGTTTTGAGTGAAAATGAATCCACAACATACCAAAACTTGTAGGAAACAATGAAAACAGTCTTAAGAGTAAAATTCATAGTACTAGATGCCAATATGAAAAGGTTACATAAATCCCACACAAGAGAACTAACAGTTCAGCTGAAAGACTTAGAACAATTAGAAGCAAATTCACCTAGAAGGAGTATATGGCAGGAAATAATCAAATTTAGAGATTAAATCAACACAATCAAAACAAAAAGAAAAATACAAAGACTCAGTTAATCAAAGACTTGGGTCATTGAGAAAGTCAACAAGATAGATAACCATCATCCAAACTAATCAAAAAGCAGAGAGAGAGAGAGAAGCCAAATCAACAAAATCAGAAATGAAAAGAAGAACATAACAACAGACCCCCAGGAAATTCAGAAAATTATCAGATCATACTTCAAAAATCTTTATTCCACAAAAATGGAAAACCTAGAAGAAATGGACAGCTTTCTATACAGATATTCTTACCTATGTTAAGAATGTAACACTTGATACTTACACACCTAGAACATATTACCTAGAAATTTTGCCACATGACACACAACATGCTAATCTTAACAACATTATGAAATTGTCCTTAAAAACTGTGCTTTGGGAACTAAGAGGAAAAAAGACACTTGGGGTAAAGGAAACTCTCTGGACAGCTGTACCCTTTTGTCACTGTGACTTTCTCAGTCCGACAGGCTTTGCAAAAATATATTCACAGATGGGAGCACTAAAAGAGCCAGCTGGTGACTGCTACATCCTTCAGTAGTTTATGTCATGGCTTGTATCACTGTGGGAGGAGTACTCCAAGACTGTTGACAGTAATAAGTAGCAACATCTTCAGGCTGCAGGTTGCTAATGGTGAGAGTAAACTTTGTTTCAGATCCACTGCCACTGAACCTTGAAGGAATTCCTGATACCAAATTGACTGCATTGTATATGAGGAGTTTAGGGGAGTTGCCTTCTTTCTGCTGATACCAGGCTAACCAATTACTAACATATTCATTTGCTCTGCAAGAAATGGTGACTTTGCCTCCAAGAGATGCAGACAAGGATGGAGATTGGGTCATCTGGATGTCACAAAGCATGCCTGTGATCAGAAACATAAAACCATTATACTTCCTTATTCATGAAAAAAAAAATGACTTCTCTAAAGTTCCTGTTTGTATTGCTTACAAAGGGAAAAACAAATTATTATAGTTTTCCTTCTTACCTGGTATCCAGAACAGCAGGACAATGAAAAGCTGAGAAGGAACCTTCATGTCTGTTCTGTGATGGGATATTGACTGAATCTTTGATTGCATGTGACTAGGCTGTTAAGAAGCTATGAGATAATACATGCAAATCATCACTGCCTGGGCACAGTAGGGTACAGATACATATTGGTTCATCTTAATAGCTCAGCTGAGCCATGTCTAGGTGTCCCAAACTTGAACAGAATATTTCAGATTTTACTGAACACATTTTCACTCTTAGAGCTTATTACAAAAATATGTTCAACAATTTTTCGGCACTACAGCAAATACAAACACAGTGTAAAGCCTGTTGTTTCTTTAGTCATATTATATCTATACTTAAGGAATTGTTTCATTTGAAATTATTACAGCATGTTTATTAAAAAAATTAATTCAAAATTTTCTATGATGACCTCTCACCATTATTATTTTATATTACTCTGAATATTGTTCTGTTTATATGGAGGAATAACACTATTTCTTTTATAAATATTTTATTAAAGGTGCCTGGATACATGAAACATCTTAAAAGCACTTGCTGCTCTTACATAGGCTTAAGGTTGAATTCCCAGGCCCCACATGATCACTCATAAGTGTCTGTAACTCCAGTTCATAGGTATCCATAACATACTTCTGTGTTCATTGCCATGTCCAGGGAGCTGCAGTCACAAGTGATCTCATGGGATATAACCCACCAGATAGCAAAGGCCCAGAGGAATTGTTTTCAGAGTTCCCCTACCATCTGCTGTGCTTCCTTCTGTTTGCTGCTGCAATATCCCTGCCGTATTTGTCATGGTGGGATTATACTTTATAGAATTTAACTGTAACTAATAAAATGTGACTATTTTATTGGAAAACCCATCTTCTTTCTGTGGAATTTACTTGAGCATCACAATAAGCATGATCATTATAACATCAATGATTCTTGATTAAAACTGGGCTTTGATTAAATTTCCTGAGTCAGCCTAAAAGATTCAGAAGCCTTTTACAGATAGTAAAGATTATTAAGAAAATGGTATAGTTTTTCTGTAAATTGTTCCAATGAGAGGTTTAAAAGTGCAAAACAGGATAATAGTTCCTTTTTCATTTGTTACATATGAGCATTGTATTGGATACAAAATAAGAACATGTAATATAAGAATATTTAAGTTTCATAAATTAAAGACCCAACAGTTCTGCCAGGGAGAGGAAGAACAGTCTGATGAACAAGAAAAATATTATGTCCTTATACATAAGGTCAGACTTGAATTACTTGGTCACTTAGCTTAGAGAATTAATCACTGGTTATCAAAGTATCAACTTTGAAAGTACAAAATTCTTATATTTTTGGTTGTGAGCCTAGTGTTTAGTAATTCAAACCCAGAAAGATAAGCAAGATATATGCACACTCATTAGTAGACTCTAAAAAAAAAAGGAAAAAGCAAAGCATATCCAAGCTGCAAACCACAACCACTGAACAGCTTTGGATCTGAACACTTTTGACTGACACCTTGGACCCCAAACTCTCTAGAGGAACACCTGACTCAGTCTTGATATTGGGGTGAGGAAACTGTATCTGCCAGGAGTGGATGGTGAACTGAGCAATATTGGAACCTTGGGACCTCCGTCCTCCTGGGGAAGAGATGGGGAAATGAGGAGAAGAGAGAGTGACTGGAGGTGGTGGTAGGGGGAAGTGACATTGAATAAGGATATGTATGAATAGAAAATGTGACTTTATTTATAATAAAAAAGATAAAAGAAAAAAAAGAAAATACAAAATTCTGAAATAAAATCAAGTGATCCTTTGGTCTAATGAACAATAAATGGCTTCTATGACCATTTGAGTTAAGTTTTACAGAAATCTACAATAACAAAATCACAAACATTTACCTGCCAGTACCACAGAAACTAGCTGAAATATACTTGGCTGGTTTGAAATATTTCTAATTAACTGTAAAAGCATAATTGCTTTGAGTGGTGATGTTACGGTGGAAAAATTAATACAAGGAAACATTTTTAACTACAAGTGGACTTCTAAGATAAATGCAAAAATTTTAATTTCTTTTTAAACAATATGTACCTTGTAATTGTGAAGTAATCTTTTTCTTGCATAGGAATTTTTGGGGGTATAAAATGAATAAGTGAAAAATAGAAAACTAGAATGACAATAACATAAAGAAGAGAAAGAAAAACAACCAGATAAAAGAACAAAATAGAGAATAACACAGCAGGAACAACACAAAATATTAGATAAATTGAGAAATTAGCTTTGCTCTGCTGATGAATTTCCAATGTGTCTGTCTGTCTGTACAACCATTCAATGACTCCATATCTTCAATCAAGTTTGCCTGAGCTTCTGACAGCTGTTTTTATTCACAATTTGGCCTGTACAGTCACTAGGAACCCATATGGTGCAGAGATACACATGCACGCAAAGCACACATAAGAAAAGCTTATTTTGGCAAGTTTTTTTTTTATTTTATTTTTTTCCTTCTTTATTTTGTATTTATCAAAAAAAACAGTAAAAAGAATTTAAAATGCGGAAGAGTTATGTGGAGTGTTCAGAAGACAGCTTGAGAGAATCAGGTCTCTCATGCTACCATATGAATCAGAGGGGCTGAATGTAGGTCTTCAAGCTTGATAGAACCCAGATGGCTCAAAATTAATAAAGTAACCACTCAGAGCTAAATATAAATGACAAACTGCTGGTTCTACACCCACAAGGCAGCTCACAAACAGCTGTGATTACAGTTCCAGGACATCAAACACACTTTTATAGCACTCTTGGGTATAGTATGAATTAGGTACGTAAGCATATATGCAAGGAGAATACCCAAAGCCATTAATTAAAATAATGAATATAAAATGTCTGCTTTTCTTTTCAAGTCCACAACATCAATTAATATGCTATAATTCTCTGACTCACTCCAGGACACTGAGAATCATTTGTTTCCAACAAGAAATTAGACAATTTCTTTTTCTCTGTGTTTGTCCTCAGATTTCCTCTATGCTGTACCATATTTGTAAAGGTTTTAAGTATAATATTCACCGATATTTGAACAAAACAGCCTGTGTCTTCCTCTCCTCTGTGAAATTTTCTGGCCTCATTTAGTATGGTACTGTATTAACTGGTTCTTCTCAGTAAATTTTCCCATCATCTCAAAATACTGCATTTTCAATAGAAACTTAGATTTATATTATAAGTATTTGCCTTTTACTATATTGTAAAGTGTGTCATCACTATTCTCTCTTGTGAACTTCAGGAGAAATCTGAAGGTCACATGTAGCCACTTGATCACAGGAAAGAACACCAACATCCAGAGTGTGTCCTTCTTTTAAAAATGTAAGATATTTTCACACTGTTTTATTAAGAATTTTTATTAAGTAATTTAGTGCCTTCTTGCCAAAATTAAGTTCTAGATTATTTTGCTGGTTGTAACATCATGGTAAGAAAGACATTAGGTACATAATTTTTTTTAACTTTATTTATTTATTATTTATTTATTTATTTGCCTTGGTGTTTGCCTGGACAGTTGTTAGCTGCCATGTGGGTGCTGGGAATCGAACCCTGGTCCTCTGGAAGAGCAGACAGTGCTCTTAACCGCTGAGCCATCTCTCCAGCCCCCATAATTTTTAAGAATATAAACTTATTGATATCATAAGTGTGCAAACACTTTAAACTCTTTTACAGTGTTATTTATCATTTCCTCACTGGTCTATATATACTTAGTGATGACATAGAGTGAGTATGCTTATGTGTGACTATATGGAAAGTATTCTTTAATTGGACTGTGACCAGTGGAGGAAAGGACAGACTAGTTTTGGATTTTTCAGCAACAACATTTTTTTTTGTAAGTATATTAGTATTTGGCACTGATCTCTATGAGTGGATCTTTACTTCTAAATTTCAGAAAGGACATTATGCAAAATTGTATTAATTTTGCTGTTTTGGGTTCTGGGACAGGGTGCTGTCTGCAGAGCTTGTGCCAGTGCACTCTGGAGCAGGCGGAGATAAACTCTGCCTGTCATGGTCACCTCAGCTGCTGTTGAGGGAGTTTGTGCGGCTATCCACCTCCAACTGAGCAAACAGATGAAGGACTGGGGACCCTAAGGGACAGACTCAGACCCTGCCCAGGGGTGAAGAGGGATCAGCAGGCCCCAGCCAGCGCCTGTATCCCTGCCAGGGAGAGGAGAGTTGAGCTCCCTTCAGCTCCCTTCGGTTCTGGTTCTGGTTCTGGGACAGGGTGCTGTCTGCAGAGCATATCCAAAATTGACCACAAAATTGGTCATAAAGCAAATATCAACAGATACAAAAAAATGGAAATAATCCCTTGTAACATATCGGACCACCAGGGACTAAAGTTAGAGTTCAACAACATCAAAAATCAAAGAAAGCCGACCAACTCATGGAAACTAAACATCACTCAGCTGAACCATCTCTGCGTCAAGGAAGAAATTAAGAAAGAAATCAGAGTCTTCCTAGAATTCAATGAAAATGAATCTACAACGTATCCAAACTTGTGGGAAACAATGAAAGCAGTTTTAAGAGGAAAATTCATAGAAATAGATGCCTACATGAAAAACCTAGAGAAACCCCACATTAGAGACCTAACAGCTCAGCTGAAAGCCTTAGATCAATTAGAAGCAAACTCACCTAGAAGGAGTAGAAGGCAGGAAATAATCAAACTTAGAGCTGAAATCAATACAATAGAAACAAAAAGAACAATACAAAGAATCAACGAATCTAAGAGTTGGTTCTTTGAGAAAGTTAACAAGATAGATAAGCCCTTAGCCAAACTAATCAAAAAACAGAGAGAGAGTGTTCAAATCAACAAAATCAGAAATGAAAAGGGGGTCATAACAACAGACCCCAAGGAAATACAGAGAATTATCAGATCACACTTTGAAAATCTGTATTCCACAAAAATGGAAAACCTAGAAGAAGTGGACAGCTTTATGGACAGGTACCATCTACCAAAATTAAATGAATATCAGATTAATTACCTAAACAGGCATATAACCCTTAAGGAAATTAAAGCTGTCATTAAAAACCTCCTCAAAAATAAAAGCCCTGATCCACATGGTTTCATCTCCGAATTCTACCAGATATTCAAAGAAGAATTACTACCACTACTCCTCAAACTGTTTCACACAGTACAAACTGAAGGAATATTGCCAAATTCCATTTATCAGGCCACAGTTACACTAATACCCAAGCCACTCAAAGACACAACAAAGAAGGAGAATTAGAGATCAATTTCTTGCATGAATATTGATCCTAAAATTCTTAAAAAAATTTGACAAACAGTATACAACAATGTATAAAAGATATCATCTACCACGACCAAGAAGGCTTCATCCCAGAAATGCAGGGCTGGTTTAACATACGAAAAACTGTAAATGTTATCCATCATATAAACCAACTAAAGGAACAAAACCACATGATCATATCCTTAGATGCGGAAAAAGCCTTTGACAAAATCCAACACTCCCTTATGATTAAAGCCCTGAATAGACCAGGAATACAGGGAGAATACCTAAATATAATAAAGGCAATATGCAAGAAGCAGACAGCCTGTATCAAACTTAATGGAGAAAAACTCAAAGCAATCCCACTAAAATCAGGAACTAGAAAAGAATGTCCTCTTTCCCCTTATCTATTCAATATAGTTCTTGAAATTTTAGCTAAAGCAATAAGGGAATGAAAAGAGATTAAGGGCATACAAATTGGAAAAGAAGAAGTAAAGCTAACTCTATTTGCAGACGATATGATTGTATACATAAGTGACCCACAAAATTCTTCCAAGGAACTGCCACAGCTGATAAACACCTTCAGGAATGTAGCAGGATACAAGATTAACTCAAAGAAATCAGTAGCCCTTCTAAACATTAAAGATAGAAGAGCTGAAAAAGAAATAAGGGAAATATTACCCTTCAAAATAGCTGCAAATAGTATTAAATACCTTGGAGTAACTATAACCAAAGATGTAACAGACCTATCTGACAAAAATTTTAAATCAATGAAGAAAGAAATTGCAGAGAATATCAGAAAATGGAAAGCTCTCGAATGTTCCTGGATTGGTAGGATCAACATAGTAAAAATGGCAATTCTACCAAAGGTAATCTACAGATTCAATGCACTCCCCATCAAAATCCCAACACAATATTTTTTGAACCTTGAAAGAACAATACTCAATTTCATTTGGAATAACAGGAAAGCCAGGATTGCCAAAACAATTTTACTCAACAAAAGAACCTCAGGACGTATCACCTTCCCTGACTTCAAGTTATACTATAGAGCTACAGTAATAAAAACAGCCTGGAACTGGCATAAAACAAACATGTGGATCAATGGAATAGAATTGGGTATCCAGACATTAACCCAAAAACCTATGAACACCTGATCTTTGACAAAGAGGCCCAAAATATTCAATGGAAAAAAGATAGTATATTTAACAAATGGTGTTGTCATAGCTGGATGGAAGTACATAGAAAAATGCAAATAGATCTGAGCCTGTCACCCTGCATAAAACTCAAATCCAAGTGGATCAAAGGCCTCAACATAAACCCAGCCACTTTGATCTTGATAGAAAGGAAAGTGGGAAATACACTTCTACGAATTGGCACAGGTGACCACCTCCTAAATATAAAAACAGTGCCACAGACACTAAGACCAACAATCAATAAGTGGGATCTCCTGAAGCTAGGAAGCTTCTGTAAAGACAAGGACACTGTCAACAGGACAAAATGACAGCCTCCAGAATGGGAAAAGATTTTCACCAACACTACAAGTGATAGAGGACTGCTCTCTAAAATATATAAAGAGCTCAAGAATCTTGAGCCCAAAACATTGAATAACCCAGTCAAAAAACGGGTTTCAGATCTAAAAAGGGAATTCTCAGCAGAGGAATTATGAATGGCTGAAAGACACCTGAAAAAGTGCTCATCATATTTAGCCATCAGAGAAATGCAAATCAAGCCAACTTTGAGATACCACCTAACACCTGTTTGACTGGCTAAGATAAAAGGCACAGATAACAGCCTATGTTGGAGAGGATGCGGATTGTAGAGAGCTGCATACAGCCACACCATAAACTGTAGAGTGCTGTGTACAGCCACACCATAAGATATCCCTGGCCTTGAGCACTCTCCCTGGTAAACAACTACATATTTGGCTAGGCCAAGGATCTGGCTTGCTTCCGTGTATCTGAGCCTATTGGCGATGCCCATGTGGCTATCTTGGATTGGATGCCCTGAGGGTATTTAGCCAAGAGCAGGCTTCCCCCCAGGAAGTAGTTAGTGCGTGAGTGAGAGAGTGAGTTAGTCAGTCAGTTAGTAGAAACCAGATTGTAATGGACCCAAATAAACTGCAAAGAGAAAGATCCGGTGTTGCGTCCTCCTTGCTGGGAGGTTTCGAGTGACAAGTGGTGGCCCCGTACAGGGAGCTGATAAGAACGAAACCCTGGCAGATAAGAACTACACTCATGCCAATGAATGACAGGATTCAGAACTCTCTGCAGTCGGGGGGGGGTGCACCGGTAAGTCCCAGGTAAAGTGGGATCCTTGATTAGAGCGAGGTAGCTCAGGCCTATAAAGATAAGGCGGAGAAGTGGGAACTCACCAAGGAGTGGGTGAAACCTCTTGACACTATCGGGGTAGCTCTGACCTGTAGATAAAGGCGGAGAAGAGGGAACTCATTGATGAGTGAGTGTAACCTCTTGATGCTGTGGACACACAGCAAACTCACTGATGAGTGAGTGTAATCTTTTGTAGCTGTGGACACACAGTAACCTTGAGCTCAAGGTAAAAGTTTTAGCAGTTTCAGCTCAAAGTGAAAGTAACAGCAGTTACAAATTTTGGTTTAAAATGACAGTGACAATTATTGCAAACTTGAGCTTAAAGTGAAAGTAACAGCTATAACAGGGGCTCTTTGGGAAAAGCTCAGAAAAGATTTTTAAAATAAGGAGTAAAAGTCATATAAGGATGGGGTCTTCAACCTCACATCCATTTTTTTTGGCTCTGCATGAGCTGCTACATTCTAAGGATCTTAAAATCAAGGCAAGTATTTTGGAAAGATTTTTACAGGAATGTGATTCAGTTGCACCATGGTTTGCAATGTCTGGCAACCTTACAGTTGCTTCATGGGAGAAACTTGGAAGGGACATAGATTCTGTGTATGAGCAGGGAACACTTAAGGTAGGGGTAAGGCCTATCTGGAAGTTGATTAGGGGGTGCCTAGAAGATCAGAGATGTGTTACAGCACTGGAGGAAGGACAAGCAGCTTTAGACCAGTTGAAGGAGGAGCGTTCTGGAGAAACAGGAAGCTTGAGGGACAAACAAGGGAGGAGAATAGGAGGACTTTATCCTGATGCAAAAACCCTCGATATCTCAAGGAGAAGGGGAGGGCTTTATCCTGACTTAGAAACCTTTGATATCTCGAGGAGAAAGGGAGGACTTTATCCTGACTTGGAGGCCCTTGATATCTCAGATCCACAAGGACAGAGCTCAGAAGAGGAGGAGGAGCTAGTTAGATAGGTCTGGAAGAAGAAGGAGGATCCAGATAGAGGAGAGTGCTGAGCGTCCCCAGCATGTCAAGCTGTGCCTTCAGCTCCCCCTCCCTATATGGAAGGTGGGAGTGGTGGTTTAGGGTGCACTTTCAGCTCAGGGGCATGGAAGGCAGTCAGAACAGAGTTATGCTTAGCTTACCCAGTGATTGGAGTGGGCTCACATGAGCATGCTTGAGTCCAGAACAGTATCTAAATTGGACAGTGTTAATGTATTGCATTTTTTTATACTTCTTGGCCTGAGAGGACAGGCCTGATACAGGTGAAATGCTAATGATGTCTTTAAGTTAAGTCTTAAAAGGTATGAATGTTTTCGTTCACAAACCTGTAACGGGGAGCACATATTTTTATTTCTCTTGGCTAAATTCCAAGAAGTGAGATTGCAGACTTATGCAGCAGTTTATGTTTCTTATATACTTGAGATATTGCCAATGCTTTCTTAAAAGGCTGTGTTATGGCCTTCAGTCCCTGGTATAGCCAGGACAATAATTTTTCTGCCAGTGTGGCAAAAGCCCTGGATGTACAAAAGGGCATTAATATTCAGCTGAAAGAGGCTTGGGATATACAAATGCTCCAGCAGTCAGTGCCAGGCTACTCCCTTGGAGGAGTGATGAAGGCCATTCTGGACATATCCAGCCATATGTCTTAGATTTACCTGTCTCCTTGTGGGGCAGAGACTTACTTAAGGATATGGGTTTTCAGCTTTCTAATGAATATTCACCAGCATCACAACACATGATGAAAAATATGGGATTTCATCCAAATTTTGGCCTAGGAAAACATCTGCAAGGCAGAAAGAATCCTATTGAGCCTCAACCCAGAGTACCAAGGCAGGGGTTGGGTTTTTCCTAGGGGCCACTGGGAAAGGAATTCCCATAACTTGGAAGACATTAGAGCCTGTGTGGATCCCCCAGTGGCCCCTTACCCTTGAAAAGTTGCAGGCAGCTAGAGCTTTAGTCCAAAAACATTTACAGTTAGGACACATTAAAAGTTCAGTATCACCTTGGAATACACCTATTTTTGTAATCAAGAAAAAATCAGGAAAATGGAGATTACTGCATGATTTAAGAGCTATAAATAATCAGATGCAATCTATGGGCCCAGAACAATGAGGGCTTTCATTGTTGACGACCTTGCCTTCACAATGGCATATCATAGCAGTAGACATTAAAGACTGCTTCTTTTCCATACCTTTATATATAAGAGATACAGAAAGATTTGCTTTCACACTTTCCTCATGTAATCATGAGGAGCCTGATCAGAGATTTGAGTGGATAGTATTGCCGCAAGGCATGACTAATAGTCCCACTATGTGTCAGCTTTTTGTAGGTCAAGCATTACAGCCAATTAGACAGAAGTTTCCACAAGTTCATTGTGTACATTATATGGATGATGTCTTATTAGCAGCCAAAACCAGAGAAATGCTAGATGAAGCCTATACTACCCTTGTGAGTTTCCTTAAGGATAGAGGGTTGTTTATTGCTCCTGAGAAGGTACAACTTAGTAATGTTTTTGATTACCTAGGAGCCAAGATTGTTTACAACAGAGTAATTCCCCAGAAGTTAGAAATTAGAAAAGATGAGTTAAAGAATTTGAATGATTTTCAAAAGTTGTTAGGAGATATTAATTGGATAAGAGGATATTTACGATTAGCTAAGTATGAACTCAAACCTTTGTATGCTATTTTGCAAGGCGATTCTGCCTTGGATTCACCTAGACAGTTGCATGATGCCACTAGGGGCGCTCTTAGACTTGTGGAGGAGAGATTGCAGCAAGCGAGTTTAAAGAGAGTTGAGGAAGGTGAAGACATTATTATGTGCATTCTTTCTACCATGCGACAGCCTACAGGACTGTTATGGCAGAAAGGTCCATTGTTATGGATCCATCCTAAGATTTCACCTGCAAAATCCATTGAGCATTATCCAACTGCAGTCACAACTTTGGCTTTACTTGGCATCCAACAATCCATTCAGTTTTTTGGCGTAGTTCCAGTAGCTATTATTGTTCCTTATACTGCTTTTCAAATATCTATCATGTGTTCCACCATTGATGAGTGGGCCATTTTACAATGCAGTTTTCTTGGACACATTGACAATTATTATCCCCAACATCCACTAATGACATTCTTTAAGGAACACCCGGTGGTCTTTCCAAAAGCCACTGCATCTCAGCCCATAGCTGGAGCTGTGAATGTTTTTACAGATGGTTCTAAAACAGGATGTGGAGCTTATATGGTCCACAACCAACAGCCTGTACAGTTTCAATTTTCACGTAACTCACCTCAAACAGTGGAATTGCAGATTGTGGTTGAAGTGTTTAAAGCCTGCCATTTTGCCTTTAATTTGATTTCTGATTCTGTTTATGTGGTTAATGCACTCAAACTTTTAGAAGTAGCTGGACCTATTAAGCCTACTGGTACTATCAGTGCCTTATTCCAACAGTTGCAGAAGTTGATTCTAGCAAGACATGCACAGTTTTTTCCCCAACTTATTCAAGCTCATTCCGGATTGCCTGGACCTCTAAGGATAATACAGTAGTAGATCTAGCCACTAGACAACCATGGTTCTTTCCTGTTTCTGCCCTTGACAATGCAAGACAATTTCATCAGTCTTTTCATGTCAATTCTAAGACTCTGCAGCAGAAGTTCTCCTTGTCCAGAGCTGATGCCAGACAAATAGTTTTAGACTGTCAACAGTGTGTTACTTTTCTGAATCCACCTAGCTTGGTAGTAAATCCCCGTGGTCTCTTACCCATGAAAATCTGGCAAATGGATGTGACTCATATATCAGAATTTGGCACGCTTAAGTATGTTCATGTGTCAGTGGATACCTGTTTGGGTATCATACATGCTACTGCTATGTCTGGTGAAAAGGGACGTAATGTTATTGCACATTGCCTTGAAGCATGGGCTTTATGGAGTAAGCCTCTTCAGTTAATGACTGATTATGGCCTGGCTTACACAGGTGGACAATTCTCTTTGTTTTGTCAACAAAGGGAAGTACAACTTAATCATGGCTTGCCTTATAATCCTCAAGGACAGGGCATTGTGGAACCTGCCCATCGCACCTTGAAGGCATGTTTACTAATACAAACAGGGGGAATTGGCCATGGCCATACCCCGAAAGAGAGACTTTCCTTAGCTTTATTTACTCTTAATTTTTTAAATTTGGATGCTCACAGGCACTCTGCAGCAGACAGACATGCTGTACCTCATGGTGCCTGTAAAGGCATGGTAAAATGGTAGGACATCTTGGCCGGCCTCTGGCGAGGGCCTGATCCCATGCTGACATGGGCACAAGGATCTGTTTGTGTTTTTCCCCAGGATCAGCAAGATCCAGTGTGGGTCCCAGAACGCCTGACCAGAAGAATTTCAAGTGAAAAGAAAGATGGCGAGGAACAGTGAACGGATGTTGCTGCTGATCCTGATGATGCTCTTGCTGAGCCAAAAAGTAATGATGGAATCAAGATGGGGAATTCTGTCGGTGTTTCCCAAACCAATGCCGGTTCGGCAAGATGCTCAGCTTTTTCCACGTCTTTTTATTACCAATAAGTCTCTTGACATTCCCTATTATCCTTTAGATGCAGAAATAGCCCCTCTGGGAGAAAATAGAACTTTTGCTTTAGAAGGAACTTTATGTTTTGATGCTGATTGGAATCGTACCATTCAATTTTCTCCCTGCATTCCTCTGTCCATGTTTCAGACTGGATGGTTTGGTCAGATTTATACTAAGACAGGGAGTTGTTCAGTTACAGCCAATGCTACTTGGATTTATGGCCTTGTTCCTGAAACAGGGGTGACTGAATTACCTCTTTCTCGGGTGGAATTTCCCCTTTCTCAGTCAAAGTGGGCCCCCTTTTGTTTGGACAACAATATGGGTGGGATATGACCTTGGACAGGATGTCAATCACATAGCGCAGTTTGGGTGGATGATAGTAAAGATTTTATTTTTTCCCCCAGATTGAGGGTTAGTAAGAGTCATAACCAGATGAGGATGAGTGTGAATCCTTTTGATAATTGGCTTTTATGCGGGTTAATGGTAGTTGTTTACATGCTGAAGCTTTACTTATGATTAAGGGAGGAATTTTTGGATTGGGAAATTTTACATGCAATTTCACTAGTTATCCTCGAGCTATAGGAGGCAGTTGCTTAATAGCTAAGAATTATTCTCTTATTGAATATGAGCCTACACCTGTGTGTGTTATTCCTCCTTTTATGTTTATTGTAAGTCGGTTTGCTTTCAGCACTTGTTCTAGTGACAATTGTTTTTATTCTCAATGCTGGAATGCTAGTGAGTTTAGATTTGCTGTTGTGGCACGCTTGCCCAGATGGATACCAGTTTCTATAGTAGCTCCGAATGCCATGTCACTTTTTAGACCTAAGAGAGATTTCGTATAACTGCTGCCATAGTTGCAGCCATTTCCTTGGCGGCTGCTAGCACCACGACCACTGCCATTGCCATGAGCCGCACAGTGCAAACCACACAAGTCTTGAATGATCTTTCAGCTGGCACGGTGCGAGCCCTAGATTTATAGCAAAGTTCTGCTGCCCAGTTGAAAGGAAGATTGATGATTGTCAATCAAAGGATTGATTTAGTTCAAGAGCAAGTTGATGTCTTGTGGCAGCTGGCTCAGCTTGGCTGCGAATGGAAGTTCCAAGGCCTGTGTATTACCAGCTTACAGTATGAGAATTTTACCCATGCTGCTAACTTGTCTAAACAATTTTCTAGCTATCTTTTAGGTAATTGGACAGGAGAATTTGATCACCTGATGAAGCAGCTGAGAGTGGCTATTGTCACGGTGAATTCAACTTGGATAGATGTCAGGCTGGCAGAAGGACTGTCTTCCTGGATTTCCACCGCTATGGGCCACCTTAAAGAGTGGGCAGGGGTGGGAGCTCTGGCTGGCCTGATGGTGCTGATATTCCTAGTGTGCCTGTGGTGCATTTGCCATATTAGGTTCACTCAACATCGTAATGCAGCCATGATTCTACAAGCCTTTGCTGCTTTGGAGATGTGACAGTCCCCTCACGTATGGCTGGCTACCTTGAAAGGTTAATTTTTCTAGCACAGGATGCCAGGCTTGCACACTGCACTTGGATTCCACTGAGGCTTGGTACTACCAAGGTTTGGAGCCCAAGAAGAGCATGCCTGATTGCATGTGGGTTGATACCCACATTCCTGCCTCTATGAAAAAGGGGTATCGGACAGGTCTGATGTTGTCTGGGTGGAGGACACCTAGAGAAGCATTAGTATACGTTCCTTTGCACTACAGAGATCAGGCCTCTACTCTTGCCTGTTGCTTTTATATTAAAAAAGGGGGAACTGTAGAGAGCTGCATACAGCCACACCATAAACTGTAGAGAGCTGCGTACAGCCACACCAAAAGATGGTGGTGGCCTTGAGCACTCTCCCTGGTAAACAACTCCATATTTGGCTAGGCCAAGGATGTGTCTTGCTTCCGTGTATCTGAGCCTATTGGCGATGCCCACGTGGCTATCTTGGATTGGATGCCCTGAGTGTATTTAGCCTAGAGCAGGCTTCCCCACAGGAAGTAGTTAGTGAGTGAGTGAGAGAGTGAGTTAATCACTTAGTCAGTAGAAACCAGATTGTAATGGACCCAAATAAACTGCAAAGAGAAGGATCTGGTGTTGCGTCTTCCTTGCTGGCGAAGTTGTGCATGACAGCGGGTCAAGGGGAACACTTCTCCATTGTTGGTGAGAGTGTAAGCTTGTTCAGCCACTTTGGAATGCAATATGGCAGTTTCTCAGAAAATTGAGAATCAATCTCCCCAAGGACCCAGCAATACTACTTCTGGGTGTATACCCTAATGATGCACATTCACACTCCAAAGGTATGAACTCAGCTATGTTCATAGCAACATTATTTGTAATAGCAAGAACCTGGATACAACCTAGATGTCCCTCAACTGAAGAATGTATTAACAAACTGTGGCACATCTACACAATGGAATACTACTCAGCAGTAAGAAAAAAATGATATCCTAAAATTTGCAGGCAAATGGATGGATTTGGAGAATATCCTCCTGAGCAAGGTATCACAAACTCAGAAAGATAAGCAGAGAATGTACTCACTCATTAGTGGTCTCTAAACAAACAAACAAGGAAAAAACAAAGCATGCCCAAGCTGCAAACCACAGCCCCTGAACAGCTTGGGATCAGAAAAACCCTGTACTGACTCTTCGCATCTCACACCACCTAGAGGAACACCTGACTCACTCTTGAAGGAGGGGGGACAAAACTGGTTTTGCCAGGAGTGGAGACTGAACTAAGCATTATTGAATCAGTGGGACCATGGGACTGTCTGCTCCCTGCCCAGGAAGGGGATGTGGTGTTGTGGAGAAGAAAAAATGATCTGATGTGGTGGGAGGGGGAAGGGACCTTGAATAAGGATATACAGGGATAGAAAAAATTCAGAGGGAAAGCTGAACACAAAGTAATTTTATGTGTCAAATTATTTGCATTATCACCCTTGATAAGTCATGCTCATGATTTTTATTTTCTTTATAGTTATTGTTAACTTATCAGCATTTTAAATTCAATTTACTGTTTTTCTTGATAAATACAAAAATAAATAAAGAAGAAAAAAAAAGTAATTCACCATGATCAAGTAGTCTTCATCCCAGAAATATAGGGCTGGTTCTACATACAAAAAAAAAAATTGCTGTTTTACCAGAACAGGGCACCACAAAAATATTAACTGTACAGTCAATATCACCATTCTTACAGTTAAAATTACTGTAATTACCAGAGGAGGGCACCACAAACATATTATCTATATAATCAATATTAGCAGCCTTATAGTTAAAATTACTATAACCCTAGAAAATAAGATGTCCTTATGATCTCAATCCACATGGCCTCTAGAAATTTCTCCAAGGTTTTGCTCACTTTGTTAAGAAATGTCTTGCACAGAACATATCCACAGATAGCCTACGGAACCTTAAGACTCAGAAATTTCAGCCTTTCAAAAGATTGAAACAAGTTTCCCTAGAAACAGTCTTCTCTGTTTGGAGAATATCCTCCTGAGCGAGGTATCACAAACTCAGAAAGATAAGCAGGGGATGCACAGCAGGATCCCTTTCCTCTGTTAAATTGTTGTATCCATATTACCAGATCTGATTGGAGAAAAATGAGTTAACAAACTGGTTAAGATTGGATGGGGAAAGAAGGTCTCAGCTGAAAACCTTCCAGGAAAACAAGAAAGCAAAGAGCATGCCAAATGTCTCCAAGTTTATTATAAGCAATCATTGTCAACACACTTTAACTATGATAGAAATTGCTTTGCTTAGAGGAAGGATGAAAATCAGCCAGGTATCACTGAAGTAAATGAGCATTATTCTGTGTCAGAAGTTTACACCACATAAGGAAAATAGAAGGCAAAGAAATATCCTATTTTATCTGTGTAATATCTATAAATAAGTAGGTGTTTCTCTGGGCTACCCTGTTTAACCATTAATAAATATCTACACGGGTAGATAATCCAAAAACTGCCTAGGCCATGTCTTTTTATTTGCATGTTTCAACCTCAGAAACCACAAATGAATCACATTTGCTTTAAAGGAAATTACGTGACAGAAGAGTAATAATTAGCTTGAGATTGAGATTGGAAAAAAAATGGATTTTGAGTGCAGATTTTCAGGTTCATGCTAATCAGTATCACAGGTAAGACAGATTCTGAGTTTAGAATCTAATATTAATTTGCAGAGGAAGTTTGAATCTAAGATAAACTACTATTTATTTTCTTTCTTTTAAATGTTGGTTGTTATCAAGTTATTTTGTGTATCTCTATTTCTACTAAGCTCTCTTTTTTTCTTTTTCTGATCATAGTTTCCTTGGAGAAATTATGCTCATCGAGTCCCCAAATTCCATGACTACTTCTCAAGGTGAGACAGTCACCATGACCTGCAATGCTAGCCCTAGTATAAGCACCAGTTACTTGTGCTGGTACCAGCAGAAGCCAGGAGCCACTGATATAAACTGCTGATTTATAGCTCATCCAACCTGACTTCTGCAATCCAGGCAAGATTCAGTGGCAGTGGGTCTGGGACCTAATATCCTCTCACAATCATCAGCATGGAGGTTGAAGACACTGCCAGTTACTACTGTCTGCAATAGCATAGTAGCCCATCTACACAGTGCTACAAATTATAACAAAACACTTGACCACAGCAAGGCCCAGTGCTTCCTTCTAAAGATTAAATATGGCCGAGGCTATTAGTGATATTTAGCAGAATATGTCAGTTTCTTCAATGAAGTTTTTTTTGTTTGTTTTAAAATAATGGCTATATTTGTATTTACACTAGACAAGACACTAAAATTCTCAACAAAATTTTACCAAACTGTATACCACAATATATAAAAAAATATCATCAATCATGACCACGTAGGCTTCATCCCATAAATGTAGGAATGGGATAAACATATGAAAAACTGTAAATGTCATCCATCAAATAAACAAACTAAAGCAACAAAACCAAATGATCAAATCCTTAGATGCTGAAAAACATTTGAAAAAATCCAAAACTCTTTTTTGATAAAATCGCTGGAGGGATCAGAAATACAGGGAAAATATCTCTATATAATAAAGGCGACTTAAAAGACGCCAACAGCCAGCATCATACATAATGGAGAAAAACTCAAACCAATCCCACTAAAATCAGGAACTAGACAAGGATGTCCTGTCTCCCCTTATCTATTCAATATTGTTTTTGAAGTTTTAGCTAAAGCAATAAGAGAATGAAAGGAGATTAAGAGGATACAAATGGTAAAAGAAGAAGCAAACTACCTCTCTTTGAAAATGATATGGTTGTAAACATAAGTAACCCACAAACTTCTACCAAGGAATTTCTAAAGCTGATAAACACGTTCAGGAATGTGGCAGGATACAAGATTAACTCAAAGAAATCAGTAGCCCTTCTATACACTAAAGATAAAAGGGCTGAAAAAGAAAACAAGGGAAACATCACCCTTATAATAACTGCAAATAGCATTACATACCTTGGAGTAACTATAACCAAAGAAGTAACAGATCTATTTGACAAAAATTTTAAATCACTGAAGAAAGAAATTTAAGAGGATATCAGATAATGGAAAGCTCTCCCATATCCCAGAATAGGTATGATCAACATAGTAAAAAATGCAATTCTACAAAAAGCAATCTACAGATTCAATGCACTTCACTTCAAAATACCAACACAATATTTTTTGCACCTTGAAAAAGCTATACTCAATTTCATTTGGAATATCAGAAAATCCAGGAATGCCAAAACAATTTTGCTTAACAAAAGAACAAAGGAAGCATTATCATTCTTGACTTCAAGTTAAACTATAGTGATACAGTAATAAAAAGAGCCTCGTACCTACTTAAAAACAGACTTGTTGATCAATGGAATAGAATTGAGGATCAAAGAATTAATCCAAAAACTTATGAACACCTGATCTTCGACAAAGAGGTCCAAAATATTCAATGGAAAAAAAGATAGAATCTTTAAAAAATGGTGTTACCATACCTGGTTCGTAGTGTTTAGAAAAATGAAATTAGATCCAAGCATGTCACCCTGCACAAAACTCTAGTCCAAGTGGACCAAAGACTTCAACATGAACCCAGCCACCCTGAACTTGCTAGAAATGAAAGTGGGAAATACACTGCTATGAATTGTCACAGGCGATCACTTCCTAAGTATAACACCAGTGGCACAGACACTAAAATCAGCAGTCAATAAGTGGCTTCTACTGAATCTGAAAAGATTCTATAAAGCTAAGGACACTGTCAATAGGACAAAACAACAGCCTAGAGAATGGCAAAAGACTTTCACCAACAAGAATCTTGGTATAGATTCTTTTCTGCACATTGGTTCAATAAAACATTTAAAACCAGAAAAACAGTCTAAAAGTTACATATGAGATTTGCAGAGGATACAATATTAGAACAAAAAAGTTCCATGAATTACAAACACATAAATTCTGCTTTTAAAAAACAACAGGCTGATGATCATGAAAAACAATTATGTCTCTTTACTTAAAGTCAGACTTGAGTTACTTGGTTGCTTTTCTCACAGAATTAATCACAGACCTTAGTATGCACCTTGAATATACAAAATTGTAAAATAAAATCCAGTGATATTTTGTGTGTGAAGAAAAATAAATTTCTAGCATGGCCAATTGGGTAAAGTTTTTTTAAAAAATTGCTAAAGTGTAAGCACAAATAACTACCAGCCAATACCACAGGAACTAGCTGAAATATACTGGGCATGCTTAAAATATTTTTACGTAATTATAAATGCATCATTTCTTTAAGGTTAAGATGTTGTGGTAAGAAAAATAGTTTAAAGAAACAATTTTAACTACTAATGGGCTTCTAATAAAAATGAACAAATTTAATACCTATTCAAAAATATATATAACTTGTAATTATGAGGAAATCTTTCTCTTTCATAGGAATATTTTCTTGATGTATGAAATGGATACAAGAAAAATAAAAAAGTAGTAGGACAATGACATAAAAAAGAAAGGAAGACAACTGAGTAAGGGAACAAAATAGAAAGAGAACAGAGTAGGAGCCGCAGAAAGAAAAGGATAATGTGAGAAATAGGCTTTTCTTTGCTGATGAATTTCCCAGTGTCCATCTGTCTAGTAGTTCACCGTCTCCATATCTCCCATCTAGTTTCTATGAGCTTCTGATAGCTGGGTTTATTTTTTTGACACTTTAGGCCTTTACAGGCACCAGGAACCCACACGGTCCACAGATATACATGCATGCAAAGCATACATAAGAAAAAGTATTTTATCAAGTTTTTATTATAATTGTATATGTGGGGGCATTCAGAATAGAGCTAGAGAGTCTTCAGGTCTCTCATTCTACCATGAAAATCAGAGGGTCTGAATGTAGGTCCTTAAGCTTCAGAGAAACAGAAGTCTTACCATTTATAAAATAACCACTCAGAGCTAAATATAAATTATAAACTCTTTTGCTTAGGCTGTTACTAGAAAGTACTTACATCTTAAATTAACCCATTTGTGTTAATCTTTTTACTGCCAAAACAATAGTGGTTTAGCAAGACAGTCACATTTTGTTTCTTGGAGAACTAAATTGTGTCTCCCCTAACTATACTTATATTTTTCTGTATCTTTGCTTAGATTTACCAACCCATTCCAACTTGTCTTTTCATAGGCCATAGCAGCTTCTTTATTAATCATGGGTAGCAACACATATTTACAGGGTACAGAAAGCTCATCCTACAGCACCAGATTCTATCAATTAATCCATTTCAATTCATCCATAGTGTTTTTGAAATTTTTATCACTGTAGGTTTATCATTATTAAACCCACAAATATTATTCTGGTTCAATCACTTAATAGGATTTACTGCATTTAAGAAATACAGTTTTCATTTTCAATTAAGCCATCATATGAAAACATTTATTCTAATATTTCATAAAATTTTCTGATTATTCTCATTGAATTTGCAATGAGATTATTCTCATTGATTGTACTGACTTCAACAAAAATCTCACAAAACTGAGGAGTTTATGTTAATAGTGCACATAGCTCTGAGATTAATAATACAGTAAAATAAAGGGATATTTATATACAGATATAGGCACAGGAAATATTTTGAGGTTTATTCTGTGATTCCTACTATCTGGATCACAAAAGAGGCAGAGTATCATTTTCTTATGGTGATAGCAAATGTTATATCCCCATTCAATTACAGTTCCTTATTTAAAGATTAAGCAACAAGAGAAGAAGAATCTCAAATAGCAAAGTGAATTACTCAACATCCTTAGCTATCAAGAAATTGCAAATAAAACAAATCAGCGATATAATCTCATACTTGTAAGAATGACTAAAAACTGATGACAGCCTATGCTGAAAAGCACTGATGACAGCCTATGCTGAAAGAGATAAGGAGTAAGGGGAACATTCATTCATTGTTAGTGGGAGTGTAAATTTATGCAGCCTCTTTGCAAATCAGCGTAGTGATTTTTTTTCTCAGAAAACTTGGTCTCAATCAACCTCATGATCCAGAAACATTAATATTGGGCTTATGCCCACAGAATGCATATTAATACCACAAGGACATTTGCTTGATTATGTTTATGGAAGCATTATTTATAATAGCCTGAACTGGAAGTAACCTAGATGACTCTCAACCAAAGAGCAAATAGGAATGTGGCACATTTACACAATACAGTATTATTCAGCAGTAAAAAAAGAAAATGACATCTGGAAAATTTTAGGCAAATTGACGTATGTTTGGAAATAAAAAAAAAATCAGAGTGAGATAATCCAGAACCAGAAAATCAATCATGGTATTCACTCAGTCATAAGTGGGTATTAGCCATAACCAAAGAATAACGAGGCCATAACCCACAACCCTAAAGAAGCTAAGTAACTAGGAAGAAATTAAGGGAGACATCGAAATGCATCCCCTTGAGAAATAAAATAAGATCTCTTGAGTAAATTGGGAGCATGACTGGAAGGGTAAATTGATGTGAGAAGACTACATTAGTAAATCAGAGAGTAGAATTTGGGGAGGGACAGAGAAGGAAAGTGATGAAATAGATATTATGATAGCGTATGCCATTTTGGGGTTTGGTACTAGGAAAATCCCCAGTAATCCATAAGGATGACCCTTGCTAAGACTGTAAGCCATTCTAGAGAAGATGCTGAACTGGACTTCCTTGTAATCAAGTTGATGATCACCATAGCTGTCCTCATAGAAACTTCATCCAACGACTGATAGAAACAGATGTAGAGATTCACAGCTAAGAATTTGTCAGAGCTCTCTTTCCAGTAAAAAAGGAGGACAAATTATATGAGCAAACAAGTGAAGATATTGCTGAGGAAACCCACAGAGACACCTAACCTGAGGTACTGGAGCTCACTTATTCTGTACTGAGAGCTGGGGAACACGCATGGGACCAAACAAGACCCTCTGATTATAGATAACAGAAGTGTTGCTTGGGGAGCTTGTGGGGATTCTAGTAATGATACTAGAAATAATTACTAGTGCATAAACTGGCTTATTGGGGTCCATTTCATACAGAGGTTCACCTTGCTCAGTGAAGATAGTGGGTGGAAGAACTTGGTTCTGCTGCAACTTGATTTGTTGATTACACATGGAAGGCTTTATATTCTTGATGCACTTGATTTGTTGATTACACATGCAAGGCTTTATATGCTTGAGGAGTGACTGGTACTGAGGTGGGAGAAAGCTCAGGAGCAAGTGGAAGGCAAAGAGAGAAGGGGAATTGTGGCTAATATATAAAATTAATATATATACATATATGTATATATATGTAATGAATTCTTAATACAAGCACAATAGAAAGCTTGTATCTAGCACATAATCAATTATCATCAACCCAGACTAGGTCATAAAAAAGATGGATAAAATGTGACTTCTATCATAATAAAAACATTATATTTATAAATTTCAAAATTATTAACCAGAGAAATATCAAAATTATATTGGCTACTTAAAAATAGTAAGAATATTTTTAAATGTGTTTTTGAAACTGATTCACTATTACCATTTTGAAAGATTTACATTGTCATCATGTAAGTAGCACAAGTTGCTACATCAAATGGAATCATCTGGGAGTAAGGAGATGACTGGCAGCCACACTCTTCACTCTCTGCTGTTTCCTACCAATGAAATTTTTCCACCTTACGCTTAAGAAGCTTTCACACAGGATTCAGATTTCAGCATATTTTTCCTTTTATATACACATCAATTCTGAATTTGGTGAACTGACCCCATATGGACTTTTTATACCAAAATATTATAGACTCCCCCATGTAATCTATAACAGAACCAACCAGAACATTAAAATCTCAGTATTTTTCGTGTTTTTCTACAAGTTAATTGCCAATTTATTTTTCTTTGTAGTTGTTATTTTCTCTTGATTGTATTCCTTATTGAGTGTTTTCAAGTGTTCTCTAGGAGAGCAGACACTCTAAACTCTGCCTTGGAAAAGCTGTACCCTGAAGAAGCAACAGAAAGAAAAATCTCTATTTTTAGCAACACTTTCTTTGAAATAACACAAATATTTCATTAGTTCT
>PVIH01016811.1:0-44218 GCA_004025045.1 Sigmodon hispidus
TAATTAAAGGTATACATATTGTGTAAAGTGACAACAGTATTTTAAATATATATCAGGTATACATATTGTGTAAAGTGACAACAGTATTTTAAATATATATCATTATAGAAAATATCTAAATAGAAGTATATAAAATATATTATGTATATATTATGATTGATGTAATTATATATTATAATTAGTATAAATAGAGGTAGAAGTTGCATGGTAGGAATAAAAATATTATGTTTAATATGCATTAATGTACAAAATATCTTAAACAGAGGTAGAAACATGTAAAACAGGTCAATTATAGATTTAATTTTGTATTAATATACAAATCACCTTAAGCATATAAAACAATTTTATATTTAAATTTGTATTAATATATAGATTATTTTATATTTGTATTAATATATAAGTATCTATATTTGTATAAATTGTTTTGGGTTCATATTTGTCTAATAATTGTTTGCAGGTAGATATAATAATTTACTTATGTTTATATTATTTTTTTAATTTGTAGGAGCTATTAAAACTTCTCTAAATAATGTGTAAATCTTACTACACCATACAGGAAAGAAAGTTTCTTTTTTGATTTTTATGCTTGTTCTCATATTTCCTGGTAGGTTTGTCTGTTCTTTGGTGGCATAATATCTTTACTGACATTCAAACCAACTTCTACAAGATTCCAATGAAGAATGAAGAATCCTCCATAACTGTAACAGATTGGGACTGAGGAGACATTCAGCCTTGTGGCCCAAATGACTATTGGATTCTTGGCCTTTCCATCATGAGACAGCTACTATTGGACTACCCAAAGAACATCCTGCAAGCCAATCTAATAAATGTCTTTTAACACACACACACACACACACACACACACACACACACACACACACACACCTCATACATTAAATCAGTTTTGTTCCTTAAGAGAACCATAAAAGATAAACCATGTAACTCTGGGTCCACAGTTGTTTTCTCATATATATATATATATATATATATATATATATATATATATATATATCATTCTAAAAACAGGTAGACTAGTTTTTATTTTCTGAATGTTAGGGCCTGTTGAAACTCACACATTGAAATCTAATCTTAGTACTATAGAAAATAGGGAGAGACTTGAAAGTTGATCAAGTCAAGAGGGCAAATATCTCATAAATAGAATTAGTTTACTCATATAAAAAGCCCAAGTAATCAGGAATTGTGTTGCATACACAATCTTTGCAAAATGTAACAAGTTGTTGCCAACACACAGAATCTGTTGGCACACTGTTATCTTGGATTTTCTAGCCCTTTGACTATGAGCAATAACTATATGTGGTATAATTACTGTGTTAGTGCTGTCAATAGATACCATGACCAAAACAGCTTATGAAAGGAAACACGTAATTGAAGGTTTGCTTACAGGTTCAAGCATTAGTTCATACCATCATGATGGGTAGAGTGATTACAAGCAAGCAGGCATAGTGCTGGAGCAGTTGCTAAGAACTGGCACCAGGCAGCAGGCAGAAAGAAGAGAGCAACTTTGCCTGGTAATGGTTTGCTTTCAAAACCGTAACACCCACCCACTCCAAAAACCTACCCCAATAAGGTCAAATCACCTAATCCTTCCTAACCAGTTCCACAACTGAGAAAAAAAATGTTCAAACATATGAACCTATGAGGAGCCATTCCCACTAAAACCATTACCTAATGTAAGGTATTTTATTATAGCCTCCCAAATGGACTAAAACAATTGCATTTAGTGCTCAAATTTGGTGAAAGATCACAATATTTCTCTCAATCCTTACCTTTACAAGGCTGAGTAAAGAAAGAAGAGTGACTTTTCTGGTCTAAATCCCAGAGGGCTATGTTTGAACTGGATTCAAACAGAATCTCAAATAATGACTTCTTATCTAGATTATACTGTCCTCCAACAAAATCTTTTTAAAAACTAAGGTTTAGAAGTAAATTTGTTTTCAAACTAACAAGTTATATAACCTTGGGAAAGTTAATTATTTTCGAATAGACTTCATTTTCCATAATAGAATGGGGAAAATTTAGTACTTACTTCACTGCTTATTTTCATTGACAAAATGTAAAACATACAGTTCATTTAACTCAGCATCTAGCAGAAAGTAAATGCTAGTGCAAATATGTCCTATTGTTACAGTTTAGCCATATTGTACCTTACCTAGAAAAATAAGAAACAGTAAAAGAAAAGGAGAGGGGAAAGCTAATAAATTGCTTTTGAAGAGATTTCAGTTCAATGTAATTAAGGACTACATGTGAACATCAAGTTCAACTACCTAAACTAAAGGTGTACATAAGGTAGGGAAAAGACTATAATATCAAAGATGATTAAAGCTAGAGCTGCTATCAGGCAAAGGATCCCAAAAGAGAACATGTTAGATTTTGTTTTTGAGATCTAGAATTCTAGGTGTGGAGATCTAAAACAGATAAGGTAGAGGAATCTATTAATTGGCTCTGTGTTATCCAGAGCCATATACTGAATAACATGCTCCTTAATAATGCCTGTTGTACAGGGTGAATCAGTCTCATGCAGGCAAAAACCAAGTTAGGGAGTGTGGATATATATTACATACTTAATGAAACCAGCACAGGGAAAGCTGGGAGTGGTGACCTATATCCTTAGTCCCATAACTCCAGAGACAGAGCTCCTTCTGTTTCTGTGAGTTCAAGGCTACACGCCTTTAATCCTAACCTGGATGGGATGGGTTATATAAGGGCTTGTAGAAATGGGCAGAAACAGAAGCAACTGGCAGAAGAGACCAGACAGAAGCGACCAAGCAAGAGTGAGGCTGAGGAAGTTGCAAGACAGCTGGGTGAGAACTGACTGTGGTGTTTCCTCTGTCTAATATTTCACCCCTCCCCCAATATTTGGCTCTGAGTCTTCTTTTTTTTTTTTTTTGGTTTTGTTTTGTTTTGTTTTGTTTTTTTAAGTGACTTTTTTTAAAAGATTTATTTTATTTTGTATACACACATGCCACATGCCGGAAGAGGGTACCAGATCTCATTATAGTTAGCTGTGAGCCACCTGGTGGTTGCTGGGAATTGAACTCAGGACCTCTGGAAGAGCAGACAGTGTCCTTAGCCTCTGAACCATCTCTCCAACCTGAGAATCACATGGTCTTACCTCATTTTTTTCCCATGATTTTGAGATGGCAGCAGAAGAATGTGACCCTTAGATGATAGTCTTTTATGTGGAGTGAGGAATAATACTTTACTTTAAAAATGCTAGATTCTAGGCTATATTCGTAGACTAGGTCTTTCTATTCATTCTTAGCAGCTGGATCAGGCCTTGCATATCAATTACTTTCTTCTACCCAGGGAGATCTTCAAATTCCATCAAAATCAGACCATGTTCAAGATCCTCAGTACCCCTGCTGCTTTAGGATAACAAGCATGGGCTACAGGTATAGCCTGTGGTAAAGGGTGTTTATCATGCTCTTGTGAAAGGAGGCCCCAGGTTGAAACCACAACACACACACACACACACACACACACACACACACACACACCACATAGGTCAGGCAGGGTGGGTGACTCCTATTTGCAATCCCAGCATTTGAGTTGCAGTTGTCATGAGTTTGACAGACTAGACAGTGTGAGACCATTTCTCAACAAAGCAAGCAAACTAAGATAAAACTCTACTGCCCACATGTTATCATTTAGGTATTCCTTCACAATCAAGCTTTTTTCAACTGGACTACAGAGTTCTAACGACTTCCCTGTTCTTTGCTGTGGTCCAAGGAGGTATCTACTTGCATGTTTTCTTGCTTCTATGCCCTGTGTTCACCATCACCTTGGTTCTTCATGGGAGAGATTATGTGTCAATTTGACAGTGGCCTAGGGGCGCTCTGAGAGTAATTTCTTCTCCAGCAATACTGAGCTTCCCTTGTTGTCTTGTCTGCCTTGCCTCCCTTACTAGACAGTAAGGGCATGCAGTTATCTGGGCATTCAGTCCCTTACTAGACAGTAAGGGCATGCAGTTATCTGGCCATTCAGTCCGTATTTCTGGAAACAAGTGGATCTTAGGTAGCTAGTTGTTGACTCTGCAGAACCAGACAGGGCATGGAGCATGGAATGCAGCTAGCAATCCACAGGCTGTGTCCTTCAAGGCTCAGAGTGTAGGTGAAGGTCAGAGCAGGGGCCTGCCATGTGGCCCATGGTGCACAACCCTCCAATATTCCTACATGCTTTTTCCTTGGCGCTGGATTGAGTCTCGAGTCTTCTTTTCTTACAACCCAAATTCGTGCTACTAAACTTTTCTTACAACCCAAATTCGTGCTACTAAACATCTATGAAGAAGAGCACATGCAGTCATAAAACACAAATTCTACTAGAACCTGATTTTTAACTTTCCAGCTTCTACCATGGTTATAGAAAAAAAAAGGTACAATTCTTTCTTTAAAAATTAAAATAAACTATCCAGATTATGATACCTTGTTTAAGCAGCCAAAGTATTCTGAGACAATATCCTTATGGCATCTTAAGACAGCAATATATTCTCAGATACAGTAGTGTTGCTATGGCCTCTTCAGCTAGGTCTCCATTCCCAGTACTCTTCAATAATTATTGAGTGTCTCCTATGTGCTAGGTATTGGACTGTGAGCTAAACACAAAAAAAAAGAAAGAAAAGGGCAATTTCTTTAACAGCAGCCTTTTTCATGTTCCTCAGTCAAGGCTTCCTTTATTGAACCTCCTGCCTCCACTCTGACTCAAATACTGATAAACAGGTAGCTGGTACTTTCAGATTTGCATTATCTGTGATGTTACTAGTCACAGAATTTGCTTACATGAACTCAAACTTGACTGAGAATACCATTCTCATACATTGTTTTTCTATGATTCTCCTCTCTCTCTCTCTCTCTCTCTCTCTCTCTCTCTCTCTCTCTCTCTCTCTTTCAAGATTGGATATATGTCCTGAAACTCACAGAAATCTGCTTGCCTTTGCCTCCTGAGTGTTGCAATTGAAAACATGTGCCGCCAGGGCCAGCTTATCTTTCTCATTTTAATTAGCTCTTGGAGAATGGTATACAATGTATGTTGATCACATTCACCCATCTCAGCTCCTCCAGCATCCACACTCCTTCCCTAGCCATCTAAGTTTATGTCCTCTTTTTGAACCCATCAAAGCCAATCTGTCTTGACTAAATGTCTTCACAATACTTCTCTGAAGCTGACCTTCCAATAGCTCATGGCCTTTACAATCATACTCAAAGACCTCAAAAGATTCACAAGGGGCTAGAGTACCCCTGAAATCATTCAGTTTGAATTACAATAATTATGTTTTTAAGCTCCTTTCAAGATATAGTAAAGTGATGCACTGAAATGGAATATAAACCTAATTGTAATACATTGGAAATTACTAGAGCATTAATCTGTAAGGTCAATTAGCTTCTGGTGCAGAGCTTGATTGAAAGCAAGTACTCCTACCATCTCTATTAATTCAAGTGTCCTTTGAGATTGCAAGTTTAGCTGTCCAAAACACTGTTTTTATTTTCAATTTATCTTTGTAAATTGGGAATATCTGAACACTTTTAAAATAAAGCCTTATAGAAAAATAAATTAGACACTAAAGCTGAATATAATGGTACAACCATCTTCCAGAACAGTCCATTTTAAAGGTTTCTATTTATCGTAACTTTAATCACATGTTTATTATGTCCTATGGAAATATTAGGAATTTGAACTTAAAATATTCTAACATGAGGATACATAACACAGCTCTACACAAAATTCTACTTCATTAAAAACTGTTTTAAAATTGAACCTTAGAAACGACTATCAAAAGCAAATTCTGAATTGCCCTCAGTGGAATAAAGTCAATTTACAAAGAATAAACAAATGCATGGCATTCCAGTAAAGACTGTAAAAAGACTTGGCTGGAAAAAAAGTGTACCTTTATTCACATGCTAATCCATCTTCTCCAGAAACTGGAATGTTATCTATCACAAGAGATCACAACCAATGCCCCAACCCAGATTCAGTCACCCATCTTCAATATGCCAACCAAAAGACTCAAATTAATGCTGGAAAGCAGGAAAGGGAAATATATTCATCATGGCAACATTGAAGAGAGAGACAAAAGTACCCAGGGACAGTCCCTTGCTCCTAAGTCAGTTCACTGGGTAGCTAAAGTAAGATTAAAGTTGAAGTCGAAAGTCAAGGATCTGCACAAACAGCTAGTCTCACTCAAGATATGGTCCCACTCACCCCTGACCCATCATCAGTCTAGGCTCCAGTCTGTCATCCTGTAAGGTGGCCAGACAACTTGTTAGAACTACATCAAATCTGTTTCCTGGAGACTGTTAGTTTCCCATGGCAGAAGCCTGCTTCTGCTAAAGCAGTTCTGTTATGTCATCACCTGTCACCAGGTACCTTTCCACCATCAGCTATGTGACATGGGCACCACTTAAAAATACCTGCCAGGCACAGCTTGTACTCCTGCCTCTTGCTCCTCTCGTCTCTCCTATTCCCCTTCTTCCTACCCTCTCTGTCTGTCTGCCTGCCTGTCTCTCTTATGTTTCTACACTGACATGGCCTTTCACTCCTTCACTCTCTTTCCCCTTCCCCAATAAACCTCTTACACTAACTCTGTTGCATGTGGCATGTTTGCTTATTGGCACATACTGGCAGGTACCCACTTCGCCTTTCCTTTTTGTTATCATTACAGAGACCTGTGGTCTTTTTCCCATCATGAGATTCTTGGGGAAATTCCCATTTGGGGGGTATCTATTGTTTCAGTGGTCTGACATTGGGACACAAGCATCTCTTTAGAACATCTTCATTTTTACCAGGCCTGTTATAGGAGGAGGGCCTTTTCAATGCACTCTGACTACTGTTATGGATCTTAAACCCTACATGTAGTTACAGGCACTGTTCATATTCAAGGACCAGAGCCCATCTCTTTGCCCACTACAAATATAATTGACTATATGCTCCTACCATCTTGGCTACCCACTCTCTGAAGTAGTTAGAAGAAACCTTTGAAGAATAAAAAGTATAGATAATCAGGCACCAATGACATAGTTGCTTTCTGAAAATTGTAGGTAGCCTAAAAACATAAGTCAAAAGTACATGAAAGCATCTAACTCGGCAAACATCAAGGCTTAGCAGCACAGTCTACTGAAGAAGAGTATTAGTTGCTTCCCTACCTAATCAAAGTTCTGACTGGGAAGTGTAGCTCACTGCAAATGGCCAACATCAAAAGACGGGCTAATGCTGCATATCAAGAGCCTGGGAAAAGACTGAAATTCAAAATAAGCTTGACTTTCAGAGAATGCAGATGGCTTTCACACCTCTGTACCATTATAAACTATAACCTGAACACCTTGTATTGGGGATCAGAGTATAGTGCAAAGATAGTCACAAAACAAGAGGATGACAACATGGTATATTCAGCATCAGCATGTGCTTGTGTCACTCTCATGATCTGATAACATAGACTACCAAACCAGAATGTATGTTCCATATAAGGGAAAATAAAAAGATGAAAATGCAAAGGGAAACTAACAAAAGATATATAAGGCTATACCTGCAGTGCTTGGGGCTCAGTCCTCCCATAAATGCTGCTTCTTGGCAGAAGGACCTGGTGTCCCATCTTTCTGCACAAGAATCTCAAAATAGTAAGGACCTGATACTTTACACATGATCATTGACCAATAACTCAATGTCTTTTAATCAGACCCTAAAGTAAATCTCTTCCTGTCTCATATCAGGTAGTTTGGATACAATTCATTTCAGTATTGTAACTTCTTAGCAGTGCTGCTTTCTTAATAATCCTGTTCCCTGGACAATAAATCTGGAAAAAGGGATTGTCTATTGGCATCATCAGGCTCCATTATTCTCACTCTGTACTGGCATGACTTAGCCCCCTCTTAGATGGGTCCTGTTTTTCTTTTCAGACACTGCACTCCCTAGTCAGCTTCTCTTTGTCTCTTCCTACTACAGAGCTCAAGAATAATTATACAAGTACTCAGACCTTTATCTCTCTCTCTCTGTCTCTCTCTGTCTCTCTCTCTGTCTCTCTCTCTGTCTCTCTCTGTCTCTCTCTCTCTCTCTCTCTCTCTCTCTCTCTCTCTCTCTCTCTCACACACACACACACACACACACACACACACACACACACATCAAATCCAGCTCCCACATGTACTTTGGCACATTCCTTTCTCAAGTTTTCACATTGTGAAAATGGAACTGATAGCTGATGCCAGTTGTGCTTTCTGAACTTCTGCACACATGCAGATGTGGAAGATGCTTTGCAGATCCTCCGAACCAGTAGTTCATGCATGCTGCCCTTTTTCTTGATGCAATAAACACATACCAATAAAACTAGGAAAGAGAGGAATAAGGAATAATATAGTAAACAATTCAAATAAATCCCTCTGAGCCTGGGGTCCATGCACAGCCAGATACCTCTAGTCAGCCTCTGTTAACTGCATTTTGCTTATTGTTTTGAATTTTCCAAGTTCCTTTTTGTTTATGTGCCTAAAAGCCTGATTATCATTTAAATTACATCTAAAAGCAATTGACAGTGTTTCCTCTGAAGCATAGATAGAAAAGGTGAATGGGCAGGTTCCAGGACAAATCCCACTGAGGGCTTCCCTCCTCCCTTTCCCTCAGATACATTAATCCAAATGAAATCACACTGAGGTGAATATCAAAGATATTCTTCAGGAGCAAGGCAGACAAAAACATACAGCCTGAAGGCTTTTGTGGAAATGCAAAGGGAAAATGCTACGGATGCAGAGTTGAGTGGGGTGGGCTGATGGCTTGGTAGAGAAAGATTCAGTTGCTCATGATGTGAATACAACCCTTAGCTAAAGAGTTTTTGTTTACTCTGTAATCCCACTGCCCACTGTTTTCTCCATGGGGTAGTCCACTGGCCAGCTGCAGTTCATGGCAGACAAGACACAAGTAACTGTAGGAACTGTGGTGAGGTAAAAGCCCCATATATAATGGAAATAATATTGAAGCTAAGCTAATATTGAAAAATAAGGGAGATAAATATGTACTGATTTTTAAAAAGATTACTAGATAATATCACAAAAAAGAAAAGATGTGTGTGTGTATAAAACAACATGAAACATGAACACTGAAAGCACACATACCTATATACAAAGAGAGTAAGACATTAACTTAGGAAGATAGAGTCAGGGTTGTCTCCTTCCTAAACAGGGCATAGTCCAATGGATGAAGAAACACAAAGACAATGAAGTAGAACTATTCTTGTCAGATTAAAAGAAAAAAGAATGAGAAGCAGATAGGTCAATGTCCCAACTTGAACTATTAGGTAGAGTTCATTTAACCTCCCAGTCGACCTGGCTTCTCTATTGATGGCCTGAACAGATTTGATGACTCTCATATACCCATTCATGCTGCATATGGCAGCAGATACTGTACAGCTTGCCAATACAAATGTCAATCTCTTCCAGAAATACACTCATGGAAACACACATAAAAGCCAGGCAGTAGTGGTGCATGCCATTAGTCCCTGCACTTGGGAGGCAAAAGCAGGAAGCTCTGGCCAGCCTAGTCTAGAAAGCAAGTTTCAGGTCAGCCAGGACTGTTACAAAGAAAACTCAGTCTCAAAAAAACAAAACAGAAAACAACAACAAAAAGGCTGGAGAGATGGCTCAGTCCTCTGATATCCAGACTAATTTTATTAAATATGTATTACCACATACACAGTGAGAAATTATGTTTAACCAGCTATCTGAGTTCCCTAAGTCCTAATATAGCTGACATAGAAAACTAGTAACAATGGAAAAATTAAAAGAGCTTCTTCCTTGTTAAACAATTCCTCTTACATAGGACAAAATTACCCAGTCTTAACATTATTGACATTGGGACTAGCATCTTGTAGGAAGCTGTTTTATACAATGAAGGATATATATCAACATCCCCACCAGAGACCCACTTAATGCTGCTAAGTTCAATCACAAAGTTCTAACAACCAAAAATATTTCCAGAGTTTTCCAAATGTGGAGTGGAAGGCAAAATCACTCATGGAGGATTTTCATAGACATAATATAATACAACAGATATAAGAAAAATGGGCAAGATTTCTATGATCTCATCAATCTTTTATAAACAATTTGGATCTTGCAAGCTGTATAGCTTCAATTGATACTTGGTAGTAGGGGCTCAGACCAATAGATTTAAACCAAGTGACACAAGGGTTAATGTATAGTCACCCTTTACTAAGTATTCACAGGTTTAAAATTCAGTTCCAATTACTCTCCAGTAATTCTGAAGGCTCATGACATATAGTCATTTTGTCAGTGCACTGAAGCCTGAAATTATAGCATGTACCCTGTGTGGCTAGTCCACAGAAGCAAGTTTCTTAGCTAGTGAGTGATCCTTGTGGATCATCAACCACAGACATCATTTTCTCTTTCTGTAAATGTCTAGAGCCTACCACTGAACTACAATTCATCACTACAAATGAATGATGTAATAATTTTTAGGAACTGTGATTAGGGAGGAGGTAACCTTTTTGCAGAAAGACTGTACAAGAAATGCCAGTGTGAAAGTAAGGGTACTGAAAGTAATGCAGTGTAGGGGTGTTGTGGCTTACATCTGTATTTGTTAGATCACTAAAGATTCACAGTTACCCACCTGCTATAGGACCATACATGAAACTGAATTAGGTAATATCTCCAGATGTAAATATATGGTGTTGCAAGTCCATAATTCTAGGACTCTCATTCTGGAGGTTAACATGAGAAAATCACAAGTTGAAAGCCAATCTGGGCTACATAGAATGTTGAAGACCACCCTGGAATATATAATAGGATCATGCCTCAAACAAAAACAAGATTATAAAAATGTAAAAATATAAATAACTATAGTTGTGAATTTTTGTTGATTTAACGAGGTATATGAGAAAAGCAACTTAAGAGGAAATTTACTTGCCTCACAGTTCCAGAGGCCTTAATACACTGTTGGCTGTTTATATTGCTTTGAGACCTAAAATAAGGAAGAGACCTCATGCTATAAGAAAATGCTCATTGTTGAATAGGCACCTCAGCCATCTGTCTCAGGTTTGAGACCTACCATTCACCTAATAAAAGGAGAGAGGAGAGCAGGCTCTCAGCAAGATATACCCTTACAGGATACTTCCAGTTACTTTAGTTATGTCCTCTTCCTAGAGGGAGGGACTGCCTTCCATTATTTCCATTATCTCCAAATGCCATCAGAATTAAGATTACATCAATGAAACAATACAGTGATAAATTCAGAGTCTCCCTGATTCAGAATACTGGACATACTATTGCATGGGAACCAAGTCTTCAATACATGACTTCCCAGAAGAAATTGCATATTCAAACCTCAACACTAGTCCTAAATAATGCCAGAGAAAAACCATAAATCATGTATGTTAAAAAAAGAAGTACATCCTAATTAGCTGTGATGTAAGATGATAAGCAAAACTTGACTGGATATTGTATTTGTTCAACCACGAAGTCAAGAGATGCTTAGTGTAGAGAAGAAATAACTAGTCGTGAGGAGGGTAGGGATACTAGAGAATTAAAAGAGGGAAAGGGCTCAAGCCCCTAGAAGTAAGATTTTTAAAAATAAGAGAGAATGGATACCTAAAGAATTTGGAGTGGAGCATTACTAGAGATACAACATCAGAAAGAGTAACAGAGGCACTGTTTCCCCATTGATTGAAATAAACATTTCTCAGTATAGACCACTAGCCACAGTATAGACCACTAGCCACATCGATCATAATAATCAAGAGGACTTTTTTATCTGTGACAACTGAGTTCTACACAGCAAATGTAATTGTCTTAGTTGGGTGTTTATTGCTGTGAAGAGACTCTATGACCACGGCAACTCTTAAAAGAGAACTTTTCATTGAGGAGCCTTGCTTGTAATTTCAGAGGTTCAATCCATTATAATCATGAAGGGGGGGGGATGGCAGTGCACAGGCAGACATGGTGCTGGAGCTGAGAGTCCTATATCTTGGAGGCAACAGGAAATTGACACTCTAAAGAAAGCTTAAGAAAAAGAGGTTCAAAGCCCATCCCCACAGTCACATACTTCCTCCAACAAGTCCACACCTTCTATTAGTGCCACTCCCTTTGGGGGCCATTTTCTTTCAAAGGACCATAGTACTTCATCACTATCTCTAGACACAAAGACTGGTGGTGGACAATTTATAAGTAAATCCTAGGTGGGGGATTTTGATATAGCAGATATGTTTCAGGGAGAACAGATATAGAAGTTAAATGCATGTGGTTTACATCAAGAAGAACTAAGTTTATATTCTCAGAAAGAGAGAGATTAAGCAGGGGAGGGTTCTTCTCTTGTGAGTCCAAAAGTTGAGTTCAAGTATCTGGGCCCAAATTGCATGAGTAGAGACTCTTGTAAGTTGTCTTCTCACCTCTATACATATATTCTTGACCACACACACACAAACATGATCAGACAAAATAAACACTTTAAAATAACTAGGCATGCATAGTTTGCTATGTGAAATTAGAATACAAAAGAATGGTTTTTTAAATAATGTTTAACATATATTTTTCTCTCATTTTCCACTCTCTTAGTCCCCTCAACTCTTCACACAGCCTAAATTGCCTTTCTTCTGCTTTTCTTTTTCCTTTAAGAGCTTTTCTATCACTCTCTGGTCCTTCTCCTAGTTTCCTCACCTATGCCATCTCATACACATAGATACATATACATTAGTAATCTAGGTTAAAAAAGAAAACAATGGGGCTTACAAACTGACTCAGCAGTTAAGAGCACTGGTTGCTCTTCTAGCAGACCTGGGTTTGGTTTCCAACATCCACGTGGCAGCTCAAATCTGTAACTCACTCAAGTTTCAGGGGACTCAATGCCCTCTTCTGAACTCCTCTGGAACCAGACATATATGTAGGATGCACTTACATATGTGCAAGCAAAATCCTCAATAACAGCAAGTAAAAAACTGTTTTTAAGAATCTCTGATCCACATGAAGGAAAAATGCTGTTTCTCTTTCTGAGTCTGGCTTATTTTGTTTACCATGATAATTTCCTGTTACATCCACTTTTTTCCTGAAAATGTCATTTCACAATAAAATTTTATTCAATGCCAAAGAAAACTAAATTCAGGAAATTGATATTCTCATGCCAAGATTTTTATCTAAGCTAGCACTGAGAGTGAGTTCAACAAGTGATAAACAAGATATTAAGCGGAAGATCTGAATCAGCTTCCCAGAGGATTTCAATGTACTATGTTGAAAATCACTTGCATCAATGTACTTATCTATAGAGGTAGAGGAATTGATTCAAGAATCATTTTCACGAGATTATTGAAGATGAAATTTTCTGTATTCTTTTTCTGTTATTGCCATGTGTGGTTTTGTTTTTTTTGAGACATAATTTCTCTATGTAGTGTTGACTGTTCTGGACCATGTCTTATAGACCAGGCTGGCCACAAACTCAGAGATCCATCTGCCTGGGAATAAAAGCATGTGCTACCATGCCCAGCTTTTTATGGATTTTACAAAAACTCTCAACTTAAAAAAAAAAAGCTTCCCAGGATATCTTAATAAGGGCAAAGCTATCTTTAGCTTCTTTTTGTTATCTGTTCCTATAATTCTATATTTGGTGATACAAAGAGAATTCAATAAATTTCATTAACTACTTGACAAGTTTGCCTGAGATAGTCAAGATGTATATTTTTCAAAGTATAATTACCAAATGCTATTTTATTGCTTTGTGATAATTAAGACTTACTAGATAGGAAAATGGGTTGGGGACATCAGGGCAATATTTTGGGCAAGTACATAGTAGCTTCATTTTGCTCCTGTCCTGAGAATTTTTGTGAAGTTAAAGAAAAAAACTGATTTGTCTGATAAAGAAAGGTATGGGCTACCATAATATAAAGTTCTGGAGAAGAGCCTGCTACTAATTAGAAATTTGGCACATGGCAGGGTCGATGCTAGGCTGCCATAAAATCACCTCAGCTAAAGACATTAGTCCAAAACTCTCCATCTTAGCCTCAGGTAGAGAAAAGCAGCCACATATTTTGCCAAATTATCACAAGAATGGTATGTAGGACACTTGATGAAATTCTTCCCTGCTGAGACAGCTAGGTCTCCACAATCTTCCTACCACATACTCTTTTCCATTCTCCTATTAAAATGGCCTATTAGGTACTACTTAAAGCATCCAACCATTTTCCTAGTCCAAATTACCAAAGTCTTCCAAATCCTTCCAAACAAAAGCATAGTCAAGCCTGTCATTGTCACAAGCGACTCTGTAGTACAACTTCTGTCTTAGTTACTGTTCTATACCAAGGCAACTTATAAAGAAAGTTTCTAATTGTGGCCTACTTATAGATTCAGAGGGTTGGTCCACGATCATCCTATCAGGGAGTAAGGCAGTAGGCAAGTAGGCATGACTGAAGATCAGTAGGTAAGAACCTACATCCTTATCTACAGACAAAAAAAGAATGATACTAGGCTTTTGAAAATTTCAAGTCCACCTCCAGTGACATACCTCCTTCAACAAGGTCAAACATCCTTCCTAAATAGACTGCCAACTAGGAACCACATATTCAAATATATGAGCCTATGAGAGCCATTTTTATTCAATCGATCAGAGAAACATCCATTTATTATATTTTATGAGTATGCATGTGTGCTTCAACATATGTATGGTACATCTAAAGTGCATAGATGTATGAAGAGGCCAGAAGAGGGCTTCATATCCCCTGTAACTGAGGGTAAATGTAATGAATGATGAGCTGACTGTTGTGCATGCTGGTAGGTAAGCTTGGGTTCTGGGAAATGAATCTGGGTCCTCTGGAAGAATAACAAATGCTCTTAACCATGGAACTATCTCTTCATCCCCTGGAATAAATATTTTAAGGAAATCTTTTTGTTCATTAATATTATGAATGCTTTTTACAAATAGGATTCCACCCAAGAATTCACAACACTTTACATTACTAAAATTACAAAAAGGATTTCGAAAGTAGTAATTGGTAAATTAATAGGTGCCAAAATGTCAGATACACATTTTAAACAACACAAGAAATCATATAAGGTCTATGTTCCAAATGGTTTAACAATAATGCTACTGGAATAAGTATGCAACTTGTCTACTTAAAATCCTATAGTAAATTCTGAAATCGTTCCTCTGCTTTTCCTCATTTTTCCTTTAATTCAAGAGCAAAATATCAAAGAGTATGGCTGAGTTCCTGTGGCACAGAAAATCATGGTAGCATTATTAAAGATTATGGAATGGAACCCAATGTACCAGTACCAAGTGCTGTAAAACAAATTACAGCAAAACCCAATGGTTTAGAACCACACAATCATTTCCCTATTTACCAAGGAGTCTGGGTGTCATGAATATAAGGAGCACCTGAGTGAAGCTGATTCAGTGTCTCCTATGTGAATTGCATTCAGATGGTGATTGGAGCCAGAATTCCAGGAGGATTAATGCAAGTAGAGATTTCTTTTAGTGCACATATCCTTGTGGACTTTCCCCCTGGTTGCTCCACATAGTACTTCCTTGAGGTGTCTCATGATTCCTTATAGAGACCTTAAGACAGTTTTATGCTTTCATTCTATCTCAGGGTTCTAAGCAGATATTCCCAAATACCAATTCCTATGTATCACTTCTTATAAATGAGTCTCAAAATTATACAATATCATATAATTTATATAAATTTTAAAATAGTCACAGTCCACCCAAATTTAAGACACTACTCCAGTGCTGTAAAACAGAAGGGTCAAAATGTCTTGGATGATAAGCATGTGAGATGGGAACTATCACAATCAACTTTGGAAAATATATGCTCATCTTTTAAGGCTATTTACATATTGTTGATACATGTATTGCATTTAAATAGGCTTTTTGATGTTTTGATAAGTACTTTGTTTTCATATTAAGGTCATCACTGGATATGTAGATTTATTTTACTGCATTCATACAGGATTATAGAAAAAATCTAGAAAGATACACTATATAAAACTTTCCTTTTATTTGCAGTACAAAATTTCACAGTTTCTGTTGCCTTGAGAAACTATAATCCAAGTGGAAAATTCAAGAAATGAATAATTCATAAGTTTTATGTTTTAAATTGCACATAGTTCTAAACAGCATAATGAAATTTTATGCCATCCTCCTCCATAACACCTGGATATGAATTACCCCTTTGTCCAGTGAATCTCTACTGCCTGTCAGTCACTTAAGGGCTGTCTTGATTTTCAAATTTTCAACAGTATAATGATATGTTCAAGTAACCCTTGTTGTAGTTGTCTAATGGTATGGAATAATGTCTATATCATTCACTTTACTTCCACTTCATTGTATAGGCTTATGATCTTCTAACAGCATCACAAGGGTAGATATAGTACAATGAGACAATTTGGGAATGATCATATTCAAATAGCCTATATTATATTATTATATATAGTATGATATTTACTATCAGGTATTAATATCTTACTAAACCTAATCTAAAGTAGTAACCATTTAATTTATTGATTTGGTGTATGAGTGTACATGTCCTATGTTCTGTGTGTGTGTGTGTGTGTGTGTGTGTGTGTGTGTGTGTACAGACAGAGGACAGCTTTTGGGAGTTGGTTCTTCACTTCCAACTTGCTAAGGCAGAAACTGTCTACCTCCCACCTCCCTGTAGGTATGCTGGGATTATAGGTGTAGATCACTACACCTGACTATTTTAGGTGGGTTCCATGGATGGAACTCAGGCCATCAGGCTTGGGTAGCAAGAATTTCTATTTGCTGAGCTATCTCTCTAGACACAAAAGTAACCTTAAAATTGCATCTCTGTATTCTTTGTGAGTGTGAGTGTTTATGTGGGGGAAATAAGGTATTCATAGAAGGTGTTCTAATATAGTGTCCACAGCTTAGCAGAGATATATTTAGTCTCCCAAAGTCACTCAGTCATGAAGTCCCATCTATATAGCAGCACTGGTACTGATAATTATTGTTTCTGTAATGAAACAATAACATTACTTAAATATTTATATTATAAAATCACAAATGCCTCATTTTTGATAGTAAGAACATATCTGGCAACACACTTATAGTGAAAATTTGCAAGATATTTTATTTTCTAGAGTTTCCTGCAGCTAACAAGAGTCCAAAAATATTACATAAAAAATCCAGAAATGAATAAGTCAGACATTTACTGTCTTCAAATTTTTGAACTTAAATCACATAGTTTTGAATAGCATGATGAAATTTTACGTCACTCTGTAATAAAAACTGCAAGCAAAGCCATTTTTTTTCTGTTTTCATTATGTATAAATGCACTGTATTGTTTTTCTTGAGATTTATTGTCTGAAGCCATATTTGCCACTGATAAATGATCTTTATAATTGAATTTCATATCTTTAGTGTTAAACATGATTTAGCACATGATATCAGTGGGCATTTCCAGTGAAGGAGAAAAGTGAAGATTCATTGTTAAACATATAACAAGAAATTATCTTGGTGTGCACATGATTTGCTCTGTTGTATTTCATAAATGATAGGCATTTTCTTGGTGATCCAAACCATTAAGAATTCGGGTTTTATAATAACTTAATCACAGAGTATAGATCACAACATTTAACAAAACACAAATGAATAGATCATTTACTATTTTTGACCAAGTTTAGCTACAGAATAATTTAAAAGGCTTATTTTAAATTGATATCTGCAATGTATTTTTGCTCTATTAGAGATTTAAATGAGAGCTGAGAGCAATGGTGACCTTTAAATATCCTATTCATTTTTTAAGACTGCAGTAGATGATTTTAAACCAATTAATTATAAGCATTATAAGTAAATGAGTTATTAGCATTCATGAATTCTCTAACAGCCAATTTGTTCTTGTTCCCAAACCCTTGAAGTGCCTATTTTATAATTTCACAGAGATGTAACCATAGGAACTAAGTGGTTACCAACATAAAACTTTATAATTAATGAGGGTATGTTTTCACATCTTTGCATCCTATTGAAATATATACCTATTAGTTTATTCAAAGTTAAAATGTTGTCTTGTAGCTTTCTACTTCTTAGGGTTTCATTTTAATTTTTAAAGGAACATTTACTGTGCACCTGTTGTGTTCCACTCACTGTATTAGACACCATGAAAAATGAAAGAAGAATTAGCCACTCTTATTTCCATCCAGAAGCTTAATTCATAGGCTGATGTGGTGTAACATTTAGGTACATTAGTGAGTTAGTATACAGAAGGCATCATAAGCTAAATGATAACTTGCCCTAGTTGTATTCTTGTAACAATCATTTCTGCATAACTGGTAGCCATTACTAATTTACTATGCATATTACTTCTTAACCTAGAAAGGACTATGAAAATGCAAATGAAATGCCTTCAGTTTATAGTTATGACAGTAATGAAAATCTAAAAAATAGAGTAAGGCTTTGAGCAAGAAAATCTTATCATTTATCCCTTTCATTTGCAAATGGTGTAAAATTAATTTCAACTGTCCTTTCATCTCTTCCTCTTTGCCTCTTCTCAGTCCCCTAACCTCAACCACATTTCTAGCTTGGCTATATCTATAACTTTCTGTCTGTCTACTCATTTTTATTTCTATGTATGCAAGTGGACATGTATCCATGAACATATATGCATTTATATCTATGTAAAGATATTCCAGTGGAAGTGTATGATATATTTTATAGGGATGTATAAAAATATATTTACGTTTGTTAAGAGCAGTAAATATTTCAGATCATTTACCCAATGTCCTTGATTTATGAAACAAGTCTCAGCAGAAAGGCTAAATGGCATTTATTAAATGTCAAGCCTGGTATTTGAGATGAAAAAAAGCTATGTATCTTGCTAAATGAAAAACAAAACATACATTTATGTATATCTCCTAATTAAAAAATTTTGTAAGAGATGGGGAGAAGAGAGAGTGACTGGGAGGGGGAGGAGGGGGAAGGGAGTTTGAAAAAGGGGATACATGGATAAAAAATATGACTTTATTCAAAATAAAAAATAAAACATTATATAATAATAATAATAATAATAATAATAATAATAATAATAAATGATTTTGTATGTGATGCCAGAGCCCTGTCTGAGTCCGTGGTTCTGCTGCATCTGGGGTCAATATTGACATTCATAGACTGTGTTGTCACAGGGACGAGTAGGAACCATGCATGTTGAAATTTGAGGGCCATGCTGAGCTGCCCTGCCATTCACAGGCCCTGGGATAGCTGGCACTACTACTTGCTGAACACTGCATCAAAAGACATGGTCCCACCCCTCACTACAGAGCTAGTTCTATGGCATGTATTTAGGAGACTTGGCTCTGTCCCTTGCCTGAGGTGGGCAGTCCTACTGGCTCAGACTAACTAGCTCAGCTACCATCAAACCCACATCCTGGGCCTTGTGTTGACCCAATCTAAAATCTATTTCATACATGACCTGCTAGAGTACATCAAAGGACTGGTCCTATGAAATGATAGCCATGGGATCCCTGTGACTCAGGGCAGGTTATCCGGAGGGGTTTCGGTGAGGGTCCAGTGAAAATGGTGTGCCCGAGACCAGGGACCAGAGACCTTGAGCCAGAACAATGACTCATTGTAATGAACATTTGTTGGTGTGGCTGATTGGACAGAAGGGTATACTGTGTAACACACCGCAGCTCCCAATGTACTAGGATGAATGAAGAGGTGCTGGAGAGACATGAAAGATGGAAGAACAGAGTGGGTGTTTTTGTTTTGAATTAATTTGGGGGGGTTCTTTTAAGGGAAATGCTGCAGGGCTTAGTGGGATTGGAATACATTTTGTGAAATTCCCAAAGAATCAATAAAGAACTAGGTCACATATATACATTTCTTATATATGCATATATATGAAAGAGCATGGTATGTCTATGCATTTATATTTTTAGAGAAAAAATAGAAGGAATGAAAAAAGAAGTAATAAAAAAGAATCTTTTCAGACTCAAAAAACTGAAATATTTGACAAAAGAACTTGAGCATCTTTCTTCAATAACTACTACCTACTATATTTGAAATACATGGCTCCATCCCCATTATTAATCAAGTCAACCAAAGCAACATTAATGTTATTAGACAGCTGGTTAGTGTTGGATTATAGAATTGTCACTTTAAGACACTGGTCACTCTAGAGCACTGGTGCTTAGCTTGAGGGTCATGGTCCATTTGGGATCATTGGCCTTTCCTTCCACTGGGATCACATATCAGATATTTATGTTATGATTCATATCAGTAGCAAAATTACAGCTATGAAGTAGCAATGAAAATAATTTTATGTTTGTGGATCACTACAACCTGAAGAATTGCTTTAAGGATAACAGCATTAGAAAGGTTGAGAACCACTGCTCTAAAGGACAGAAGTCACAGCCTAAAAAATAAAGCCATAACCCTTCCTAAAGCTGGCAGGCCGTGATGAAAGTACAGAACAAAATACCTTTCCTGAAGCTCTGGTTCCTAACAAACTGAAGCAATGTTAGAGAAGTGCAAACAAAAATTTTCCTCAAGGTTCCCAATGTTTTTGAGCTGTGTATTCCTTAGCTTGTCATAGCACACTACTGCACTCAAACCTTGGGGAAATAATATAAAAGTTAGCTCTTTCTTATGTCCCCTGGGACTTCAAAGTACACATGTTACAGAGGGCTCACTGCCCCCAGGAGCCTGGGGACTATAGTAGTGAACATGTAAACACAGAATAAAAAATCTATATTCTACATGAAATCCAACTCAGCTCTCTCTCCTATCCAAGGATGCCACGCTACCACTACTTTCCCTAAGAATTTGAAATCAGCTGATTGACAGGAGTGGAGGCTGAACCAAGCAATACTGGGGCAGGAGGACCTTGGGACTGCCCACAGCCTGCCCAGGGAGGGGATGGGGAGTTGTGGAGAAGAGAGAATGACCTGATGTGGTGGGAGGGGGAAAGGACCTTGAATAAGGATATACAAGGATAGAAAGTATGACTTCTTTGTTCATAATAATAAAATAAGAAAGAAAGAAGAAAGAAGAAAGAAAGAAAGAAAGAAAGAAAGAAAGAAAGAAAGAAAGAAAGAATACAAAGCAGGGTGTTTTGAGATAGATAATGTGTGAATTACCATGATGGGTAGGGAACCAAAGAAAAGAAGTGTCTACAGCATCATAGTGTATAATGCACCATGCAATGTGACCACACAGATTTTGTTATCTGCTTTAAGCTGTGGTAGAAATGATGGAGAAGCAATGTTCCCAGTATGATGAACACAGGACTGAAGTCACCAAATCTTTTTTGTGTGAGAATAATGAAGACAGATGAATCATATAAACAAGGGGTCAACTTACAACTAGGAACAACCATTTGAATTATCTTCTTTGATAGACCTTTGTTTTGTAGAGTATATTCTTCTGTGGTATAAAGAGTAGTCAATAGTGATTTCCAATTTTATTCTGTTATAAGCCACTTTTAATGTAGGGCAGTTAAATAAATTTGATAGGTTTCTTAGAAAAAAAAGTCATTCTGGGTAGACTTTTCCTCATAGTCTGTTTTCTATGTCCCTACTAACACAGTCATTTTATAAGTGAAAAATAGTGCCAGGTAAAGGAAATGAGAAGGATCACAATTGCCCCTCACAAAATTTGAAATGCCATACAAAAATTAGAGGTATACAATACACAAAAGTAACAAAATTAGAACTAATAAGGTTTTGTTGAAACCTATTGAGAAAGGCCATTTCCTGGACATACAGTATTATTTTCACTTTTGCCTTTCGTATTCCTCTTTATCAATAATATTACTATTTCTGTTTTAAAATGTTATTGTTTTCTTTAAGTGTGGCTGTGTTGCCTCTGTGTCTGCACATCATATATTTGTCTGGTGCCTGAGGAGACCAAAAGAGGGCATTAGATACCCTGTAACTAGAGTTACAGATTGTGAGCTGCCATGTAGAAGCTGAGGACCGAGCCCTGCTTTTCTGCAAGAGTAACCAGTGATCTTAACTGCTGATCTCTCCTTCTACCAACAGTTACATGACATTTTGAGTAAAGATTAGGGTCTCTGGCCTGAGTAAAACAAAATTCTTAAAGGCAAAAAGGGTTTGTGCACACAGACAGGCATGGGAGAGGCCAGGAAAGTTAAATACTCAGTTTTCCTCCTCAATGGAATGAGGCATGGAGCTGCTTTTTCTGGAATGCCAGAAATGATGTGGTTTTTACAACTTGGTGATTCTTTGCTGTCTAATAAGATAGGCTCCATCCAAGTCTCCTAGAATTTATATTTTTACTTATCTCAGACCCTTTCCCACTAAATCTTGAGCATTGTCTTTAGGTCATAAAAACCATTCTTATGAGTGATGTCACTTGTGTTTTACAACAGCCTAATGACTTTTATGTTATCTTAGAACCAGGCCAATCCTGATACCCACAAGTATTGTGTTTACTTCAGTCAAGCTCCCTAGACCCTGATTTGAGCATTGTTTCTAAGTCAACAAGAAACCATCTTACAGATGAAGCCATATGTACTTAGCTGCAATGCTAACATGTCTTAAGCTTTGTTGTACTCATGGAGTTGCATTAATTATCTCTAAAGTAAAATGATCTGGGATACACTCTAGAAATCCAGATCCAGCCCTGGTTACAATAAAATTGGGCTAAGCCAAGTTTCATTGAGTTTCATTCTTGTCTTTTTGTGGTTCATTTTTCCCTGACTGCAGGGAATCACCATACAAGCCTTCTGAAGTACCAGGAACAAAAGATTGCAATCTAACATGAGAGTAGAGGAGGCAAAGAATGAGCACATACTGTTACCTCTTTCTTAACCAGTTCATCTAAATGGCTCTCTCAGTCACTTGGACCCACTGATATCACTTGAGGGTGTCCACTTCGTTCTGCAATGAATTCTTCTCTTCTACATTACACTCTATGTATATCTCAACAGATATCACAAGGATGAGAGCTGCTTGAAGTGACATTCTTTTGACATTATCATTTTGTATGCAATGGTATTACATGCTCATAAAAACACTCAATATCTAAACTCTGTATTTATGCCATATGAACTATCATAGGTGTTCCTTTCCTAAAGTGTTGGATCTTATAACTGAAAAATAGTACTTTAGGAACAGAAAGTAAATGTCTTGACCAAGTTAGCTGATTTTCTACCATGTTGGCAATATAGAACTAGTTCATGTCATGGACAAAAAATGTCTTTCATAGTTAATAACAGGATACATGTATTATGAATTACTTTTAGACTTGACTTTCATTATGAGATACATTTTTATGAAAGATGAAATGAGACCAAATAAAACCATAGATTAAATAAGAAAGAAGCCCATGCAATAATTTGTAATAATATGCTTTGAAATTTCACATTTAAAGAAGACATAATTTTTGGGCAGGATACTAATGCTTTAAGCTTCATGGTTCAAAAAAAGTGTTTGGAATTTCTAAAATCATAAAAAAATTACAGTTATTGCTTCTATAAGAAAAAGGATGGACTCAGCTCATATTTACTAATTCTTCTTTCTCAACTTCATACAGTGGAATGGATGGGAATTTTTTTTACACCACTCTACAGATGTAATGGGCATATCACTAAATATTAACAAACGAGAACAGAGAATAAATTAGAGAACTAAGAAAAAGGCAAGGAACTACCAAGATAAACACTCAAAAAATAAAAGAAGATTTTCATAAGACAAGTAGGTAACAGATGAAAGAAAAGATGTGAGGTTAGAAATTTAAAGGAATTTGTAATAAAATAAAAAAATCTATGAACTGTCAGAAAACTATACTATGTGCAGTATTGAGTTCTGAACTTTAGACACTTTTAGAGTTCTGATAATTTATTGTCAAAGTTTCAATTAGCAGTATACCTTTACCTATCTCAAAAACTAAGTTTGGCATTTACAAAATGCCATTTGGCCTTTTTCTCACAAATCAAAAGAAATGTGTACACAACCACTGAATAGCTTGGGATCAGAAACACCCTGGACTGACCCTTCAAACCCCAGTCCAACTATAGGAACACCTGACTCACTCTTGAGGGAGAGGGGAAAGAACTGGATTTGGCCAGAAGTGGAGACTGATCTAAGCATTATTGGGTCAGTGGGACCATAGGACTGTCTGCTCCCTGCCCAGGGAGGGGATGGGGAATTGCAGAGGAAAAAAAAAAAGTGACCAGATGGGTTGGGAGGGGGAAGAGACCTTGAATAAGGATATACAGGGATGGAAAAAAAAATTCAGAGGGAAAGATGAACACAAAGAAAATATATGTGCAGTAATCTTATTTGTATTTCCACCCTTGATAAGCCATGTTTATGATTATTATCCTCTGTATAGTTATTGTTAACTCTTCGGCATTTTTTTTTTAAATTCTTTTTACTGTTTTTTTTTTTGATAAATACAAAATAAAGAAGAAAAAAAAAGAGATGTGTATATGATCTTAAATATTCACTTCTTCATGTAAAACTGAGTTCACCCCCCTGCCATCCACTTAAATATTGGACCAACTAGTACTGAAATGCTACCCTGTTTTTTATTTAATTAATATGTAAGATGAAGTTCACTTTTGTAGAATCTGGTCTACTCTGTAGATAAGAGATAAGTACTTTTCAACAAGTTCAGAAGCACTCTATGTCCCTGGCACCTCTGCATGAGTAAGACGGGCATCCTCATGTTAACACAATAAGCATGCGATGCTTTCCATCCTTTTTCATTTGTTTTATATAAGCTGAGTCCATTTAGTTCTGCTCATATATTTTTGGAGGTATAGTCTTCTGCTAAAGTTTGCTTGAATTCATAATGAGCACTGATTCTCCCTCTTCCACCAACTATCAATCATCAATAGCTATGGACGGGGGGGGGGGCATTGTGCCACCTGCCCTCTCTGTGTCGGGATGTGGTCTAGCTTGAGCTTGTTCATGTCTTGTTTTTTTCCCCACTGTGAGTTATGCAGCTGCCCTGTTGTGCCTTAAGACACTGTTTCCTTACAGTCAATTACCACCTCTGGTTTTTATGTGCCTTCTGCCCTTTCTTCTGCAATGGTCCCTGAAGTCTTGGGAGGAGGAGGAGGTAGGTAGATAGGTAGGTAGGTAGGTAGACAGATAGATAGATAGATAGATAGATAGATAGATAGATAGATAGATAGATAGATACATAGACAGACAGACAGACAGACAGACAGACAGACAGACAGACAGATAGATAGATAGATAGATAGATAGATAGATAGATAGATAGATAGATAGATAGATAGATATCCCATTTAGGGTTGAACATTATTCAGCCTCTTATTCTCTGCATTTTGATCTTGCCTAGTTGTGGCTCTCTGTATTAATCCCCATCTACTGCAAATGGAAGCTTCTTTGATGAGTGTTGTAAGATGCATTAAATCTTTGCCAGATGAATCATTGGGTATGCTTACCATTCATCATTATACTTTTGCTTTGTTTTAAGAACTACCTTTCTTTCTATAGCAAGAAGGTACTTAACACAGAAAATAAATATTTCCTGTAGTGATCTTATTTTCAGTTATTGTCCAAAAGACACAGAACTGCTTTAATTGTAGGGTAGTATCAGGGAAAAAAAGCTTTTGTGACAGCCCTATTATAGGTATGTTATTTATTTTTAGACTCTTTAGGCTAACAGAACAAAGGAAGATGTTTTTCTACATAATTGAATACAAACATATTTACTAAACTATCTTTACCTGTTTAAAAATATTAGTGTAATTAATTTATACCAGTGCCTTCAAGTCCCATCCATTACTTTATAGATAATAGCACCCTTTTCCCCCCTTTCTCTAGATTCATGAACATCACTAACTTCAAAGAAAGAACCCTATTCAGTACCATTAATCATCTAGTTATGTCAAATTACAGAATCCAGAGTGGATGATAGTTTCTAAACTCTTAACCTTTTCCCCCATGGAGAAAATGATTAACAGAGTAATGGGCTTATATACAGCCAATTCCTTTTGACTTTTCTTTCTTTTTCTTTTCTTTTCTTCCTTCCTTCCCCCTTCCTTCCTTCCTTCCTCTCTCTCTCTCCCTCCCTCCCCCCCTCTCTCTTTCTTTCTTTCTTGAGACAAGGTTTCTCTATGTAGTAGTCCTGGAACTTGCTCTACATATCAGCCTACTCTCAAACTCAGAGACTTGCCTGCCCTTGCCTCCAGAATACTGGAATTAACAGTTTGTACCACCACTGCCTGGCATGACTTTATCTTATAATATTCAACCACTATTAAAGTTATTATATCAGCATCTGTCTTAAAGTTTTCAATTGCTGTAAATAAACACCATCACCATATCTACTCTTATAAATGAAGCCATTTAATTGAAGGGCTTGCTTACAATTTCAGAAGTGCATTATTATCATGGTGGGGAGCATGGCATCATGTAGGTCGATGTGGTGCTGGAGCTGAGAGTGCTATATCTTGACTCAGAAGCATCAGGAAGATGACTGATGTACTGAGTAGTATTCTGAGCATAGGAATCCTCTCAAAGCCCAACCCTACAATGACATACTTCTTCCAACAAGGCCACACTTTCCAATAGTGCCATACCCTATAAGCTTATTGGGACCAAATACATTCAAACTACCACACTCTACTCCCTGGCCCCTACAAACCATTAACAATATCACAATACAAAATGAATTTAGTCCAACTTCAAAAGTCTCCATAGTCTATCACAGTCTCAACAATGTAAAAGTCCAAAGTTCAAAGTTTCTTCTGAGATTGATGTAATCTCTTAATTATAATACCAACATATAATGGCATAAGATATACATTACCATTCTATAATATGGGGAAGGAAACATAATGAAGAAATACTGGACAATCTCGAGGCAACCTATTAAAATTCTTCTCTGAAACCTTTTGTGGTGGTGTCCCCACCACCACCCCAGTTCATCAAATCACATTCAGCACCAATGTCTTCCATGCTCCTATTAGTATGGTCTATTAAGCACTGCTTAAAGTATTCCACTGCTTTCCTAACCCCAAATCCAAAATCCATATTACTTCAAATAAAACCATGATCAGGCCTATCATAGCAATACACCACTCCCTGGTACCAACTTCTTTTTAAGTTTGGGTTTTTCTTGATGTGAAGAGACTTTAAACTGACTACAGCAATTCTTATAAAGAAATCATTTAATTGAGGTAGCTCACAGTTTCAGAGGTTCAGTCCATATTATCATGATGAGGAACATGGCAGTGTACAGGCAGACATGGTGCTGGAGCTGAGTCCTACATCTTGCAGGCAATAGAAAGTTGACTGACAGTCACACTTGGGGAAGCTTGAGCAAAAGAGACCTCAAAGCCCACCCTCACAGTGAAGCACTTCCTATAAGGCCATACCCATTCAAACAAAGCCACACCTCCTAATAGAACCACTCTCTATGAACTTATGGGGGCCAAATACATTTAAACTACCACAGTGTCATTACCAGGTACCCCCAACTATAGGAAATTGAGTGCATATACACAAACACATGTTTTTATGTTTATATTTTGCATTCTGAAATTCTGTGAATTCTTGCATGAATTTTTAAGTTTTAGTAGAGTAATATTTACTCTGTGCCCTAAGGTGTTGTGCTTTGACAAAAAGATATCATCATATTTTTGCTATTCCTGTTATACAGAATAGATTCATAAAACTTGTCCTAAAATTTCCTCCGTTTACCTATTTCACACCTTCCCCCAAACACAGTAATCATTATCATGTATAGGGTTTTTTTTGTTTTGTTTTGTTTTGTTTTTTCCTTCTTTATTTTGTATTTATCAAGAAAAAAACAGTAAAATGAATTTAAAATGCTGATAAGTTAACAATAACTATGAAGAAGATAAAAATCATAAGTATGACTTATCAAAGGTGATAATGCAAATAAGATTACTACACTTTGTATTTAGCTTTTATCATGTATAGGTTTTTCTTTTATAATATCAGATGTTTCTCCCAAAGAAAATTAATATAGTATAGCCTTATTCAGGTTTTACTTTTCATATCAAATTTGTTTTCAGAACTTAAGATCCAAAGCCTCAAGCATGCTAGAAAACCATGCTTAACTGAGCTCAGACCACCTTCTTTCATTTATCAATATGCATTTGAGTTCACCTATATCTTTCTATGGATTGAGAAAGTATTTCTTTCCTTTTAGTTAAATAATATTCCTTTGTGTACATGCATCCAGTATCCCAAAATATCTGTCCATTTACTTATTAAAATACATGACGATGGTTCTTAATTTTGTCAATTATTAATAAAGCCTTTATAAAAATTTGTGTAAATATTTTCTATATGGCCACAGGTTAAAATCAGTTGGACAAATATCTGGCAACATGGCTGCTGGGTTTTATGGTCCAGCTATATCTAGTTATGTGAGAAACTACCTAACCATCTTATGATGTGGCTATATTATTTTGCCTTCTCACCAGCAAGGTGCTCTTATTTGTGATCAAGCACTGAGACTTTCTCCCTTGAAGTGTCCTTCAGGTGAATATGGAACACCTTAATACTTTAGAAATAGTCTATTCTACAATAAGCACAAATGGAAAGCTAAACTTATATTCTGCCTTGACATTTTCACTGCATAAAACTAGCCGTAGAATATAAATCTTAATTGTCCACATCTTTTTTTTCTTTCAAAGATTTTATTTCTCTTATTACAAGACATATTGGTAAAATATTGTCTATTTTGAAAACAATAGAAAAGGTAATGACATGAACTTTTTTCTCATTAAGATATATGTTAGTACTATATTTTTACCAAATGTTAAAATAGTTATTTGTAAAAAAATAATAAATAGAACACAGCTGTGTCACACAAGATCAATATAGTTTAGAAATAAGCAGACTTTTAATTGTACTTAAAATATAATCAGTTTATACTACAGATTATCAATAGTTCATATTTAAAGTATATATTTTATGATGGCTCCATAAAATCGAAAACACCATAAAGGATTAATAGACTAGGTACAACAGTTTTCTCAAACTAAAAATTTTCAAGACACATATGTTATGATCTTTTGTTTGTGCTCTATAAAATAAAGCTTGCCTGGAGATCAGAGGGCAGAGCTAGCCACTAGTTAACCAGACAGTAGTGGCACACACCTTTAACCACAGAACTTGGAAGGAGGAAACAGGAAAGTGACATGGCTGGGTGGAAAGAGGAATATAAGAAAGGAGGAGACAGGAACTCTCAGCCCCTAAGATCAAAGGATTCCATAGAGATAAAAAGTCTCTCTAGTGTCCGGCTCCTTTGTCCCTCGGATCTTTCAGCATTTACTCTGATATCTGAGTTTTATTATTAAGACCAATGAGGATTCCAGCTCCACACATAGGGAAACATTATTTTTGTACCTATAAGTGGTACACATGTCAGTTTCTAATTCTACAAATTTCTGTGGTCTTTTAATAAAAAAGCTGTTAATAAACTTTGGTTTCCTGCAAATTCTAACTCATCTTTTCACAGTTTGATGGAGCAGAAATACAACTGTGATGAGGGCAATTTTGCACTCTTGGGAAATAAGGAAAGCACAAAACTTTCCTAAACAAGTTTTTAATTTCTATCTTCTTGTTCCTTCTCAGACATTGAGTCACTGTAATAACTGCCAAGCTTAGAACATAGAAGTGTGAAAATGTGGGAGGAGAAGTCCTGTGGTGTCTTCTAACCACAGGACTTTCATGAGTCAGAAGAGCAGCCCTCTCTCCCTACTTAATATAGTGGCATGTGTATGGCATCAGGAAAATTAAAGGTGAGTGGGCAACAGTTACAACAACTCAGAAGAGGCCAGTTAACAAGTTGAGGGAAAGAATTTTCCATTCAGAACACTAAGGTCAGAACAGCCTATTTCATGTACCCCTCTTCTCTACACATTTGTGGCATAATAGCTTTAATTTTTCTGTTTTTAAGATCTCTCCTTCCAACACATATCCTCCTACAAACTACTTACTGTTAGTGAAGTTACGGGCATTTTCATGCTCAAATTCACTTATTAATGTTCTGATGATCTCAGGAACAAACACAATCTCCATAAATAACCTCCAAACTCACTACAAAGTGTTTCTTTCTTTCCATTTTTTTCAAGACATCAAACGCCATTTAAAAAGGACAGGTCTCTTGAAATGTGCTCTGTGCTGTCTCCTACCTAACCTCTTACAAAGCACAATAATCCAGCAAGCCCTCATTTCCTCTCTGCCCTCCAAATGCTTATTTTCATATTGCCCTTCAGGTCTAGTTCTTATTAGAACTTTGGCTTTCTCCAAGAAAATGACTCCTTCAAATACCTATTATAGCTTGTATTAGTTCTTTGTTATTGCACTTTACTTCTCATCCTCTGCTAGAGTTCGTGAAGCATACTACTGCTTCTATATTACGGCTTGTGTTAAGCAATTTCTTAGTCCCCCACCCTCAGTCCATGTGCCCAGGTTCACAGCTTTGGAGAGACAAGGCAGGATGATGATCAGTTGTTGCCTCATAATTTTGTGCCCCTACATAGTGAACATTTTCCAGACTGCATCTTTACTATTTCATTCAATACTTCTCAAATAACTGAGAGTTGGATGTAGATTTGTTTTAACCTTAATATGAGGAAAGAGCACTGAGCTTCTTTCCAATAAGCTGACTCTAGTAAGCAATAGTGACCCCATATGTGTCACATGGAAAGTTCCTAGAACTTTATTTGGCACACTATGTATAACAAAAGAGATACTCTTTCAAAGAAAATGTGCTATGATTTATATACAATCCATCAACCTATACCTATTTGCCAAACAATTTGCCAAGTGTTAAGGGCATCAATTCCATCAGGTTTTAAAGGAGAATATATGAAATTATAGTAAAAAAGGAAGAATTTTGTGAGAAACCAGATTATCTGATGGTCTGAAAAATCACAACACCTGCAATGATCACTCAATAATGTTTCTTAACATAAAATAAACCTATTTTCTCTTTCTACAGAGTCTGAAATGACTTGGAAGCCATAAATTCCGAGTTCTACCAATTTAAAATCTGACCTAGTACTATCAAAATGACTTTCTTCAAAGAAAAAGCCATGAATGCCTTTGTAAATTATTTATGATAATATTTCTGGTTCTCTGTAGAGCAAACATTTTGAGAACAACATAAAGACTACCAAGTGGATATGGGCCAATGGAGAGATTTTGGAAATGTTTTGCTCCTGAGACCTAAGATGAACCCTTTACTTAAACTCACTCCTGGTTCTTTTTTTTCTTCAATCTGACCACAATTTCTTAACCTCTTTCCTACAAGGACTCTGATAAACTATATCTGAGACAGATTATAGTAAATTATAACAATATTTTCAAGTGATTCTGATATGTAGCGAAGTTTGGTAACTACTAATGAAACAGAAAATTGTCATTTGACAGAGGAAGTCAAACTATTATACACTTTGCTCTCTATAGAGTATTTCCTTCATCTTACTCAACACCACTACCAATGTATTTATCGAGTGGTCATATTTAAAATAGTTAAAAAAACATATACCAGTCATAGTGGCATTTTGCCAGTTACAAATGATGATTATCCAGTCTTAATGATCTAGAATGTATGACTGAACTGTTGAAAATTGTTGGAATATCAGCTCCTTTCTTAACATTAGATCTAAATTAATGAATTGAAATGCTAAACAATTCAAGCCCACCTCAAAGAAGAATAAAATCTCAAACAATAAAATCTGTCTAAAAAATAAAATGACACTAGCCAGCAATTGGACTGTACAGATGAAAGTATTCAAACTATATTTTAGAAGTGTCATGAATGTGACAAAAAGGACATTTACAATAACTTGGATATGGCAATAGAAAATTTCTGTCGCCTCTTCCAATTGGATGAAAGTATTCAAACTATATTTTAGAAGTTTCATGAATGTGACAAAAAGGACATTTACAATAACTTGGATATGGCAATAGAAAATTTCTGTCGCCTCTTCCAATTGGAAAGACAATTAGGTAATGTAGCAGGATACAAGATTAACTCAAAGAAATCAGTAGCCCTTCTATACACTAAAGACAGAAGAGCTGAAAAAGAAATAAGGGAAACATTACCCTTCATAAAAGCTGCAAATAGTATTAGATACCTTGGAGTAACTATAACCAAAGAAGTAACAGACCTATTTGACAGAAATTTTAAATCACTGAAGAAAGAAATTGAAGAGGATATAAGAAAATAGAAAGCTCTCCCATGTTCCTGGATTGGTAGGAACAACATAGTAAAAATGGCAATTCTACCAAAGGCAATCTACAGATTCAATGCACTGCCCATCAAAATCCCAACACAATATGTTTTGGACCTTGAAAGAGCAATACTCAATTTCATTTGGAATAACAGGAAAGCCAGGATTGCCAAAACAATTTTACTCAACAAAAGAACCTCAGGAGGTATCACCATCCCTGACTTCAAGTTATACTATAGAGCTACAGTAATAAAAACAGCCTAGTACTGGCATAAGAGCAGACTTGTGGACCAATGGAATAGAATTGAGGATCCAGACATTAACCCAAAAACCTATGAACACCTGATCTTTGACAAAGAGTCCCAAAACATTCAATGGAAAAAAGATAGTATATTTAACAAATGGTGTTGGCATAGCTGGATGGAAGTGTGTAGAAAAATGCAAATAGATCCAAGCCTGTCACCCTGCACAAAACTCAAATCCAAGTGGATCAAAGACCTCAACATAAACCCAGCTACTTTGAACTTGATAGAAAAGAAAGTGGGAAATATACTTCTACGAATTGGCACAGGCAACCACTTCCTAAATATAACACCAGTGGCACAGACACTAAGACCAACAATCAATAAGTGGGATCTCCTGAAGCTAGGAAGCTTCTGTAAAGCCAAGGACACTGTCAATAGGACAAAACGACAGCCTACAGAGTGGGAAAAGATTTTCACCAACCCTACAAGTGATAGAGGACTGATCTCTAAGATATATAAAGAGCTCAAGAATCTAGAGCCCAAAACCTTGAATAACCCTATCAAAAAATGGGGTTCAGATCTAAAAAGGGAATTCTCAGCAGAGGAATTACGAATGGCTGAAAGGCACCTGAAAAAGTGATCTTCATCTTTAGCCATCAGAGAAATGCAAATCAAAACAACTTTGAGATAACACCTAACACCTGTTAGATTGGCTAAGAAAAAAGGCACAGATGACAGCCTATGTTGGAGAGGATGCAGAGCAAGGGGAATACTACTCCATTTTTGGTGGGAGTGTAAGCTTGTTCAGCCACTTTGGAATGCAATATGGTGGTTTCTCAGAAAATTGAGAATCAATCTCCCCAAGGACCCAGCAATACCACTTCTGGGTGTATACCCTAAAGATGCACATTCACACTCCAAAAGTATTAGCTCAACTATGTTCATAGCAGCATTATTTGTAATAGCAAGAACCTGGAAACAACCTAGATGCCCCTCAACTGAAGAACGGATTAACAAACTCTGGTACATCTATCTACACAATGGAGTACTACTCAGCAGTAAGGAAAAATGATATCCTAAAATTTGCAGGCAAATGGATGGATTTGGAGAATATCCTCCTGAGCGAGGTATCACAAACTCAGAAAGATAAGCAGGGGATGTACTCACTCATTAGTGGTCTCTAAACAAACAAACAAGAAAAAAGCCAAGCATGCCTAAGCTGCAAACCACAACCACTAAACAGCTTGGGATCAGAAACACCCTGCACTGACCCTTGGGATCCCACTCCACCTAGAGGAACACCTGACTCACTCTTGAGGGAGGGGGGAACAAAACTGGATTTGCCACGAGAGGAGACTGAACTAAGCATTATTGGATCAGTGGGACCATGGCACTGTCTGCTGCCTGCCCAGGGAGGGGATGGGGAGTTGTGGAGAAGAAAGAATGACCTGATGTGGCAGGAGGGGGAAGGGACCTTGAATAAGGATATACAGGGATAGAAAAAAAAATTCAGAGGGAAAGCTGAACACAAAATATTTTTATGTGTAGCAAATTATTTGCACTATCACCCTTGATATGTCATGCTTATGATTTTTATTTCCTTTATAGTTATTGTTAACTTATCAGCATTTTAAATTCAATTTACTGTTTTTCTTGATAAATATGAAATAAATAAAAAAAAGAAAAGTCAATTAGTTAACATGTTATTTTCCATATGTTTTCAATGTTTTGGGGGACAAAAAAGGCAAAATGGCAGAGAAACAAGATTTTCCTTACTCATTGGTTCTTCTCCAAAACATTGTTAATATTGATAGCTATTATTATTCTACACAATTACCTTAATAAGAGCTAAGGAAGCCAGGTAGAAAATCACAATGCATACTTTTAAAATAAGTATGAAATAAGGTATTAAAAGTACTCAGGAAAAACTTTGACTAGAGAAAAGGGGAGAGAGTTTAAAGTATTCAAGAATGTAGGTGTATGCTAAAGCATCACTAATTCTATGCAACACCAGGTATACAAAAATATCAGCTATGTGGGGAAAAAAGACATGTTCTTTATGAACCTTGGACTTGCACTTGCACCATTCATGCCCCAGGGAAACCTGGTATCTATCTTGTAAAACCACATAGCCCCTTCCTTCAAGTAACTATCTACTGATGGAAACTCTGAAGCTACATGAGCCTGGCAAATAAGGTAGTGCCTTTTATTCAACTTCTAATAGCTGAGTTAAAGAAAGATTGTATACACTGGGGGAATATATCTAGGATTTGAACAGGAAGGAAGGAAGGAAGGAAGGAAGGAAGGAAGGAAGGAAGGAAGGAAGGAAGGAAGGTTCAGCACTGAAAGATCACAGTATACCCCCTTTCCATGTTAGTATCCTCAAACAAAGCCTGTATTTCTCAAGATTATGAGACTGACGTGCTTCCTACTGCGCTAAGAAGGCACTCTGTATTTCTCAAGAAAGGTACTGTTTGGACAATTGAAGGCCCTTGAAGATTGATTTATATTTCAGCCACTATGTCTGGCTGGTTATATATGACTTAAGCCATAACTATACTATAACAGCAAGAAAACTATATAAACATGTCCTTTTTCTTGTACCTGTGTTGTGTTAGTCTTAGATAGCTGTAGGAACTAGGTATTACTCAGCATTGCTGTATTGGTAGCCATGAGACTACATACCCCATCCTTCCTCCAGACCTCAAGCATCACAATATAGAATCACTGTCCCCTTAGAAACAGAAATGGAAAGGAAGTGCAATTTATTGCTTTGAAACAAAGAACCAAATACTCCACAGTAGAGTCATGTGCTATGTTATTCTTTGACAACTTGACACAAGCTGGAGTCATTCTGAAAGAAGCATCATCAATTAAAACTATGCCAACATACTTGCCTGTGGTCAAGCCTGTAATGCATTTTCTTAAATGATAATTTATATGGGAGGACCCAAATCAGTGTGTGTAGTGCCACCCAGGTAGTATAAGAAAACAGGTTGAGAAAGCCAGTAAGCAACATTCTTCCATGGTCTTTGCATCAGTTCCTGCCTTCAGTTCCTGCTCTACTCTAACTTCCTTTCATGATGGACTGTGATAAAGGCAGGTAAGTTGAAATAAACTGTTTTCTCCAAGTTGCTTTTGGTCATAGTGTTATATTATAGTATTCAAATCCATAATAAAGACAGACCATGTGTAAGGACAGAATCCAGCAGTGTTTGTCTCCTGACTAGTACCTAAGACAAAACATCTGGTCTACCCTAATGCTAGGTGGAGACCCATAGGCCAAATGGGATTAACTTTTAGTCCATCATTTATTTGACTACAATAACCTTGGGCTGTAAGTAGAACAGAGCAATAATCAGGCTATAGCAATGTTGATTTGGGTCTCAACCAAAGAGCTTTGCCAGACTCAATAAGTAACAGTGCTCAATGTACAGCTCGAATTGTGGAATTACAAGTCATAAGACTTCACAACACAGCCTTCCAGTCATTATTCATGGGATGATGAAGAAAGAAATGGTGTAAATTGTCAGACAAAAGCTTAGGACCAATCCCCTAATGATGTAGTATAGTACCAGCTGAACCCTATGGTAGTGAATATAGAAAGATTGTCATGATCTGTCTTTATTGTCAAACCCAAGGTAGAAGCTTGTAGAGATGGACTAACCATTTTAGGTGTTTCCTTAAGACCATCCTTAGAAACACTATAGAAATGGGGCAATCTAGTGCTGAAAAAAATGGCAATACACCAACTGAAAATATGGATTAGAGTGCTATCTGATCTTAACATAGTATCTTTGGTGATGGTCCCAGTGAGAATAAGTAGAATGTTTGGAAGAAAAAAAGCTAGATTTTGAAAACTAGAATAAGCAGCCAATCCTTCAACACACAGACACTGTCCATGAACAAGAATCAGGACCATTCAAAAATTCATGAGAGGAAAAAGATGGTATCAAAAACATTTATGAATAAATGAATATGTACAAATGCTTGGACAACGAATAAAAGATAGCCATTATAATTAAGTTAAAATAACTCAAGAAAACACATAAACAATTCAGAATACTTCCACAGAAATTTAAGACATTAAAGTGATTTTAATTTTTTTACAGGTCTGTCTGTGGAAGCTGGCATGTTACATTGTACATGTAGGTCAGAGGGAAAGCTGCAGATGCTAGAGCTCTCCTCCCACCGTGTGAGGACCAAATGCAGACTTCTAGGCATTGTGGTAAGAGCTTTGACTTATTGAATGACCTCTGAATTAATGTTTTAAAGTGAAAGAAATCATAGAGCTGAACAAAAAACTAAATGAAATGAGCAATGTGGAAAAAAAAAACTGATAACATTTCCTCTACTGTGGAGAATGTGACAAGAATCCTCACTCTTCGCTTTCTTATTCTATATAGTGCTCTGCCTTATTAGAGCAATAGGTAAAGAGAACAGCATAGAAGACATTAAAAACAAAAAGACAAAACAAATGACTCCTATTTGCAGACAATTTTATTTACACTTAAAACATTTGATAGATTGTTTGAGCCTAGCACTGAGGAGGCAGAGACAGGTGGATCTTTATGAGTTCAAGGCCAGCCTGGTCCACAAAGCGAGCTCTAGGACAGCTAAGGGCTACACAGAGAAATTTTGCCACTAAAGGGGAAAAACTGACTGAATGCTTATGTCTGATAAATAGTTCGAAGAGCTCACTCCCCCTTGTCTGCCATGTGTTGACACGGGTAAGGGAAAGATGCCCTCCACTCTCTGCCTCCTGCTTGCTACCAGTGGCAAGTGAAAGAGCTGGCTCTGGGGTCACAAGAGTGAGAGAACTAACCCTGACCCTCACCACATCCTAAAAGGTAAGCTCTGCATGCCATCTGGGTAGCACACTGAAGCTGACTCTGTTGTTGAAGGATGCAAAACTCCAGCATCCACTGCATCTGTGAACTGTTGGAGCATGTGAAGGGGATAAACTGAAAGATCTAAAACAGCAGCCTGACATAGAACAGCAGGCTATCCAAGAGGAGCCGCAATGAGGGCTCATGTTTGGTGGTGTAGCAGAAACCAATGACTCGTGGCAATGAGCACTTGCAAGGAAAGATGAGTGGACTAAATGATGAACTGGGTCTCAGACCACAGCTTCCATGAGAGTCTTTTTGTGTTTTGTTTGTTCGTTTGTTTTATTTTGTTTCTTTGATTTGTTTGGTTATCTCTTTTTCTTTTAAATTTGGTTTTGGGGGGGATGTTACTTGCAAGGGCAGAGTGCAGATTGAGGAGAAAGGGAGATTGGTGGAATTGGAATACATGATGTAAAATCCACAAAGAATCAATAAAAGCAAAAAAAAAAAAAGAACTTAAACAAAAACATTTTCAAGACAATGCAAAAGGAAATGAATAAAGATACTACACAATGGATAGTCTTCCATGTTCCTGAATTTGCAGAATTAATATGGCTGAAAAGTAATCTATAAAGTTAATACAGTGCCCACCAAAATTCAGCTGTCATTCTTCATAGAACTAAAAACAAAAATCCAGGAATTTACAGCAGAGTCACAAACAACCACAAATTGCCAGAGCAATACTAAACAGAAAGAACACTTCTAGAAGTATCTATCACAATACTTAAATTATACAACAGATTTGATATGGCATGAGTATCCTGGAAATGACACAAAAACAGACTTTATAAAGAATTTCAACAAGTAAACAAACACACATGCTCACACACGTACATACATATACCTAGCAGTCAAAAAATGGGCTAATGACATATGAAGACAATTCTGAAAAGAAAAAAACCACAAATCTCACCTCAGTCACAATGGATCCCATTAAGAAATTAGACAATGAATGTTGATGAGGGTAGGAAAAGAAAACTTTCATTCATTCCTACTGGAGTGCAACCTAGTATTTGCAAATCAGTACAGAAGTTTTTCAAAAACTTTTATTAAAGTAAAACTACCATATTACCTAGCTATCTATACCCATCCTGAGCATAGCTACTATAGACATACTTTCATATCCATTCTTATTTCTGCTCAGTTTATTAAGTAATTGGGAATGTAATAAGCCTAGATATCCATCAACTGATGAATACCTAATGAAGTATTGAACATATACAAAATATAATCTTATTCATGTGTAAAAAGATGACATTAGGAAACTCGCAGGCAAATGGATGGATCTGGAAAGTATATTATGTGATAGAGGCCAGACTCAGAAAATGCAAATGCCACAAGTCCACTCTCACATGTAGATTCTAGACAGTAATTCATGTATGTGTATGTATATGCTACATAAAGATCAAAAAACTAGAAAGGAGCCAGGTAGTAGTGGCTCATGCCTTTAATCTTAGCACTCAGGAGGCAGAGCAAGGTGGATATCTGTGAGTTTGAGGCCAGCCTGATCTACAAAGCAAGTTCGAAGACAGCTAGAACTGTAACACAGAGAAACCCTGTCTCAAAAAAATAAAAAATAGAAAGGAGATCAAGAAATGGCACAATATATATGGTGAGCAAAATGATACATGTGACATAAAAGAGGAAAAGAAAAGACTGCATTGGGGAAGGGAGGGAGGCACAGCGGGCAAAATATACTGAAACACACTCTGTAAAATTCATGATCTCTAACACTTCATGTGCTAACTAAAATAATTTTAAGTTTTAAAAATGTAGGCAAGTGATTGAATTCAAAACAAGACAAATAATCTGTATAACCACTTTTTCAAAAGAACTAATATAATAGCTAATAGGTACATAACAAAAATGTCCCACATCATTAATCATTGTGTAAGTATAAATTAAAAGCACAGAGAATCATTGCATCACTCCAGTAAGAATATCTATTTTCAAAAAGTAACAAATGATAGTAAGGATAGGTTGAAAAGGGAACCATGGAACACTATTGATGACAATCCAAATTAATATACTCATTTTATGAAGGATCCTCAAAAGTAACATGATAAAATAATTCTACCTAGAATACATTTGATAGAAATGAGATATAAAGAAGAAAGATCTGAAGGTATATGTCCATTACAGCATAGTTCACATTAATTGTTTAAAAAGTGGAACACACTCTGAAAAAGCCATGATCTATTGCTAAAGAAAAACCTTATTTTTAATAGTCATGTATGAGCTTTTATTGAAACTATATTATGTTTTTCAACAGCAATTTCTTTTTCCCATCCTACTGACTCAAAGGTTTATGTAGTCAGTGTCTGTATACACTGCTTCAAACTTTGATGGGAGCAAAGAGAAGCTCTCCACAGTGGACTTTTACTTTCAAAGCACATTTTTTCTGGGTAAAGACATGAGATAATTTCATTGTTTCATTGTAATGTCAAGCCACTCAAATACCTTTACTTTAAAGTGATGGCTGGCTGGAGCTCTGGGGAGCTCTCTGAATTAAGAACAGCCAACAGAGAACCATCAGGAAAAGGAACTAGGGCCTCCAAGGATAGGCAACTGTCCACTGACATGGGCAGTACGTGGAGCCTGAGCGGGGAGGGATCATACTGTGTTTCTGTGCATGAACTGGCACCTTGGAGTCCATTCTTTCCAGAGGAACACCTAACCCAGTCTTGAGATTAGGATGAGGAAATTGGACTTGTCTGAAGTGGATGCTGATCCACCTTGGGATCTCTTGCCATTTCTGGGAAGGGGCTGGGGGCTGGGGAGGAAGGAGGCTGAAGACTGACCGGGAAGAGTAAGGCAGTTGGAACAAGGGGATATATGGATAAAAAATACTTTATTCTATAAAAATAATAATTAAAAAAAGACAAAGTTGCAGAGGCTGAAGAGATGTTTCCGTAGTTAAGAATATTAGGTGCTCATCCAGAGGTACCTGGTTCTATTCCCAGGACCTATGTACCAGCTCAAAACCATCTGTAACTACAGTTTCAATGGAAGGGGTGCACTATTATGCTTTCTATATGCACCAGGTACACACGTGGAACGTAGATATTCATTAATACATACAAAACACCCATACCTATTTTTAAATCATTCTCTTATGCTTAAACTAAATTGTTTTGCTTTGGAAATATTACAATAGAGTTGTAATATACATCTGGTGTATGTATATGGTATTGATTGTTCATGTTTCTCTTTTTGCTTTGGGACCTAGCTATCTGTGGTTATGACATTTGTGGCATTTCTCTCTGTGATTATCTGGTTCTGCAATTATAGCATAAGTGTTGCATTCTTTGTTGTGGACCAGTGGAATGGTACTTAGTTTCAGTCTTGGGGCCACTCTCAGATTTCAAATGGTTCCAGATTTGAAGTTCTGGTTGAAGGTCTGGGTTCAGACCCTAGTGCAGGAGATGGCAGAAGTGATAGGCTAGCTAGTTCAGGAAGGCAGCTGACTCTAGAGGCATCTTAAGTAGGATTCTGAGTCTGGAAAGCAGCAGGACAGAATTAGGGGTAAACTGAATCAAACAGAATGGTTGTGTGAGTTGGAAAAAGTGACTGAGGTAAGTAAAAGTAGAAGGACTAGGAACACCCTAGGGTGACCAGAATGAAGGAAAGGAAGGAGCCATTGGTAGCTTGGCTGGATCCATGCCAAGTGTGATGGCTGTGGGATCCCTGAAACAGAACGAGTCTGCATCATTGTTTGGGCACAGTGAATGAAGTTAGACTTAAAATAGCCATTACGAATATGTGCGAAGACCTTAGAGAGGATATGAATAAATGCTCCGATGAAGACCATGAGCACAGCCAGGTGTACTGGTACATGTCTTTAGTCTTATTTTAGATGCTTGGGAGCAGATGTAGGTGAATTTCTAGTGAGTTCAAAGTCTATGTGATCTATAAATAAATTCTAGGACAGCCAGAGTCACATAATAAAGGTACCCTGTCTGTCAAAAAATAAAAAAGACAGTAAAAACAAACAGTTGAATGATACTCCAGATATAAAAATAGAATTTAGTGAAGAGATAGAATCACTAAAGAAGAACCAAAATTAAATAAATCTTGAAATGAAAAATGTGAGAAGTCAAGTGTGGCAAACCTCACCAACAGAGTAAAGAAAATGTAAGAGAATTTAGGTCTTGAAGATAAGATTGAAGAAATGGATACCTCAGCTTAGAGAAAATGATAAATCTTTAAATAGTCAGGCCTAAAACATCCAGGAAATCTGAGACACTATAGAAAGACCAAATACAAAGATAATAAACAGGTACAGAGGAAACCCAGGTTATAGGCATGGAACACATCTTTTAACAGAAATCACTAAAGAAAATTTCCCAAACCTAAAGAAAACAATTCCTAACAAGGTATGGGAGGCATAGTGAACAGCAAATAGATTGAATCAGAAAAGAAACTACTTGTGGCATATAATAATGGAAACAGTAAGTGTACAGAACAAAGACAGGATATTAAAAAGCTGCCAGGGAAAAATCCAAGTCACATATAAAGATGAGCTCATTAGAATAACACCTGGCTTCTCAATGGAGAATCTGAAGTCCAGACTGGCCTTGGACAGGAGGTCTAGACGCTCTGGAAAACCATCTATACCAGCATAGATTGGTGTACACAGAAAACTACCAAACCAGAAAGAAAAATTTACATGATTAAACAAAATCTAAATAATATCTGGCCACAAATACAGCTCTTACAAAAAACACTAGAAGGGAAACTTCAGGAGGCTAACAATACCCACAAGGACACAAGGAACAGGATAGGCATCACATGTTACCAAATAAAACCCCTAGTGTAAGGAATGGGTTGTTTTTGAAAATATTAGACAAGAGGTCCAATAGACATCCTCCGAAACATTATAGGTTACAACCAATGCTGTTGGTTTCCATCCACAAACTGACAGTAAGATTTAATTTCTGAAGACACAACATACTTGTATCATTGAGCATGAAGAAATTGAGGTGGTGCTCAACTCCATGCTTCACCCCTAATGACCAGCATTCATAATGCTAGGTGGTACCAGGCAGAACAGGGAAGGAGAAAAGTAGTCATCATTTTCATCCAAAAGGGAACCCTGAAAGCTACAATAGTACCCTGCCCACAAGATAAACTCACCTGCGCAATAAGAGCATGAAGTAAGTCAGTCATAATATTAGTTTTTATTATTTTAATTTCTATAAAATTGCACATGAAGGAATTGTGGTATGTTAGGATACTTGCCTATCATGCATAAAGCTGAGTATGATCCCCAGTACAAACCAAAAACCATTTACAAAGATGCTAAATAAAATACTTAATTTTTCCTGTGAGAAAACATCACTAGTTTTTTTTATTGTTAAACATTTGTTTATATATTTTGTGTGTGTGTATATGTGTGTGTATGGATGTGTGTAGGTGTGTGTGTCTGTGTGTATGTGTGTGTGTCTTTGTGTGTGTCTGTGCATGTGTGTGCAAGTGTGTGTGTCTGTGCATGTGTGTGCAAGTGTGTGGTCTTTGTGTATCTGTGTGTGTGTCTGTATGTGTCTGTGTATGTATATGTGTCTGTGTGTGTGTCTGTATGTGTCTGTGTCTATGTGTGTGCATGTGTGTGTGCGTGTGTGTGTGTGTGTGTGTGTATGTGTGTGTGTATGTCCGTGTGTGTGTGTGTGTGTGTGTGTGTGTGTGTGTGTGTGTGTGTGTGTGTGTGTGTGTGTGTGTGTGTGTGTGTGTGTGTGTGTGTGTGTGTGTGTGTGTGTGTGTGTGTGTGTGTGTGTGTGTGTGTGTGTGTGTGTGTGTATGTGTGAGCATGTGAAAAATCTAAGGACAAGTTGCAGGAATCAGTTTTGTTTTTCCACCATGTGGGTCCTGGGAATTAAACTCAAACTTGGCAGGCTGAGCTACCTTGCTGTCCTCTGATTAGTCATTCTTTTCCACTTCCTATGACAGCCTTACATAGCTTCTGATATTTTATATCCACTGCTGTAGTGTTGGAGCCATTGCAGATGAAGCTGACAGCTACTTAGTTCTCAAACATCCAAAAGGGGAGAAAGTTCCAGAAAGTATACAGTTATCTTAGATTAGTGCTAACTTCTCAGGTTATTTAGGAACCTTTGTAAAATCTTCTTAGTTTCCAGACTGAATGTTATATATTGAAAGACAAACATAGCCCTCTGTAAATTTTCCAAGTATTATGACTATAGTTCTTAGCATTAATAGTAAAGAAGTCAAGCTTCAGAGTCACACAAACTAGGGTAACAGGTGTGGGCCCCAACAATTCTTAACTGCTTAAAGAAAAATATTTATTTATTATGTATACAGTTCTAGGCCTGCATGCCATAAGAGGGTACCAGATCTCATGTGGTTGCTAGGAATTGAATTTAGAAGCTCCAGAAGAGCAGTCAGTCAGTGCTCTTAACCTTGGAACCATCTATCCAGCCCCACCCCCCAATCTTAACTTTCTGTCCTATAAAACTTTAAAAATATTTTGTTCATCTATACGATGATGATACTAGTATCTACTTACTAACATTCTGAGAGCAAATATTATGTAAATGTCCAGATAGAGTAAGTATTCTAAACAAACATCACTCTTGTTTGTAACAGCAAAAGCTATAACTCCAGGAAAGCTGTGGCTTAGCTGCTAAATCAATGTTAATCCAAAAGCTTTGAGTTTTTGTCACTCATGCACTACAGAATTGAATGTTAGTAATTCCTGTAAGCCAAAACCATTATCTGCCATAAGATAGTATTTTTTTTTTGGTACCTGACTTGGCCACTATAAATAAATTAAATACTATAAATAAATAAAACACAGTATTTTTTGTTCAGTTTAATCTATAAAAATATATCATGTACTTTGACAATATCCACCCCATCCCCTTTCTTCTGGTCCCCTTACTTTATATTCCCTTATG